>OMNR01091722.1:0-10861 GCA_900303205.1 Mora moro
GCTCTGATTACTGACTGGTCAACCTCAGATTAAACTCCCTCATACACACATTTCTGCACTATTTTCTGTGTGTGTGTGTGTGGGGGGGGGTCCATCTGCCGGTTTAGCTCACATGACCTATGTTCATGATTCACACAGATGCCATGTGTTGAAACAGATTTGATCCAGAATGTGAGCTGGTTCAGGTACATTACAGCTCTGTTGCCTAAAGGAACAGAGCTTTTTACCTTTTAGTTATTTTTATTGACTGATCAATGCTTTTCCTTACAATTCTATGACTTGTCATAGACTCCCGATTAGGGATGGGACAAGAGATAAAAGTAGGCTACTAATCACAATGTAAAATACTCATGATTATGACAAAGTGGCAGAATTCCTCATTGGGATAATCGTGAATCTGGATAATTGTGAGAATTCTGAGAAAAGGCTATTTCCAGTGGCCAAAGTCCCATGATTCCTTGTTTTCTTTTATAATTGGAGAGTACGCATCTCATATTCCTGCTCTACTGCCACTAAATATCCTCTGCAATGGAGATTGAAAATACAGCTAAATGGCTTTTGGGGCCAACATTAATGCATTAAAAGCCTACATCAAAATATATCCCCACTATTATTTTATTGCTTTGGCTTCATAAATGCCCAAGAACAATATAGGCCTAATGGGTATATATTGCTATAATTATTTATTTTATTTAGCCTACTTTATTCGAAATACATCCAAATCAGTCATTAATCATGTCTCATAAGTGATACTTTGTTGCAATGGACATGTGGACATTTTCACACCAGTGGATGTTCTTCTAAGAACACCGCGCTACTGGTAACACTTTAAAAAAATCGTTCCCTGTCTGAACCGCGTTCTTATCAAATTATATATTTTTTTCCTTTTCATTCCATTCCTAAAACGGTTCAACTTGTTAAAAGAAATGTGTTATTTTAATAACGCAAAAATCAATAGGCCTAATACAATATCACATAGGATTGCTGCGTGGACGTCAGCAGCTTTCGGATCCACTCATCGGTCCAAGTCCGACTCTGTTACGGCAGAGCTTCAATGTAGCCTAAAAGTCTCCGAAGACACACGGCTTCTATAGTATGTATGTCTTGCCAATTCTCACACTGGACCAGTGTCAGAGTGCTCCCGAGGTATTCGAATAGTGTTCTAATATCCTTATACAATACAAAACAAGCAAAGGATCATTTTAATTTACCCACATTTTAATAAACAATTCACATAATGGTATATATTTGGATAAAATGTTAACACTGTGTAACACCGTAGGGGTGTAACTGATGGCTAGGCTTACACCATTGTGAGACTATGGGCCTTGTTTTATGAAGAAAAAAACTTAGTTCTCATTAAGTCTCACAGATAGGACATAATACAATTTTGGGAACCATTCTTATTTTTTTTCAATGTTGTATTGGCATTTGTCAATATGTCCTGCCATGTTTGATGTGTTGCTTGGGCAGCGTGTGGCAAAGACGGAAAACTGTATTTAAAAAAAATCAACAACAACAACATTGTTTGCATAACTCACGAGAGAAACTAAATGTTACCATACCTGATTATAAAGAAGCAGAAGGGGTTTTGAGTTAAATTTGTCCACCTCCTGGTTAGCACTTTAGCCGCTAGGAGTGTATTAGGTCTGTGTATATTGGCGACGCATTTTTAGTGGAGCCCTGGTATGATGTGAAGTTGCTCACAGAATCGCAAACTCCTTTTCCACTTCTAAGTTTGAAATCGAATGTTCATTATTTTAGATTTATTTTTACCTTGGGCAAGATATTGCACTGCAATCAAACTTGATATTCACTTAGATTTGCTAGAAACTAGATAGTATTTCACTTTTTCGCCAGTAGTGCGCAGCCATCTTTAAACAAGCTTGGTGGTGATGTCACGGGTATAGTTTGTCTTGGTTGTTCGGTTGTTCGCTAGTAGGAGTTGTTGAAGTAGGGTTAGGGTTTGTTAAAATGGATGGTGAAGAGAGCAAAGGAGACAGCAAAAGAAGAACACAAGGAGGGTCCTTTTCTATTGCCCCTGGATCTTCAGATGAGTACTAATGCACAAGAGAGAGCAGTAAACTCTCTTTTGTGAGTTTGGTTGTTTTACCACCAGGTGTGAGTGTGATTAGCAATTACAAGCCATTTCAAAATTGTCATGTGACTAACAAGTGGGAGTGTCCCCCCAGATGTATGATGACTAGATCAGTCTACCAGCCTACCCAGTGGACTGTACCAACTGGTAGGCGTATGGGGGAAAGAATGCGCTTCCACATAATGAAGATTTTGTCATCACAATTTTTCGCACTGTAACCAAGGATAAGATACTGAACTTAGCAGCTCCCTCAGGACAGAGGAGGGATGGCACTCCCAAATCTTAGGGAATATTACCTTGCGGCACAACTAAGGCCACTAATGTGCTGGTGTGATAGACAATACTGTGCCACGTGTAAACAAATAGGAATACAAGACTGCTCAGTACACACTTTGATAGGAGATAAACATGCATTTCTTCGGTTTAAAGGCAAACTAAACACAACCACATTCACTTTAGATTCATGGTTTAAGGTTGTGAAACACTATACATTGGGTAATAAGCTTTCAGAGCTTAAAAGAAACATACAATCTAGATAACTGACTTATTCAGATTCCTTCAATTAGGAGATTACCATGACAAAGAAATAAAATCAACAGAATCTAATCCAAATAACGAGTTGATTCTTAATATATAGGTAGGTAAATAAACAAGCAACATCTAAGACAGTATGTAAAACGTATCATGTCCTGATCCATGTACAAAGAAATCAACAGTCTACATCAAAGAAAAGTGGGAAAATGAAGATGGTAGATATTTCAGGGGAAGAATGGGAAAATGTTTGTACAACACAACCAACTCAAGGACATGGCAGTAATTCTGTTGGAAGAATATTACACCATTTTAATAAATAATATGTTTATGCACACGAAATCTCAGATCCAGCAGTCATACTATGTTATAGCAGAACTTCTGGGGGGAGACGGGACAGAGCCTGGGCCGAAACCAACAACTGCAAGGGGTGGAGTTATGCCTTGTGTGGGTGGAGTTATGCCTTGTGTGGGTGGAGTTATGCCTTGTGTGGGTGGAGTTACGCCTTGTTTCCTGTTTCGTTTCTACCGAAGAAAAGTAATTTGCGTGAGTGGATGAAGCTTTCAGAAGGTTTTAATGTAAGTATTTCTACAATGGCCAGTCTACACGGTGTTGATTTGAATGGGCAAAAGGTGGGCTTTCCAGGATCGGGGTGTGGTATGTTACGCACAAATGGAGGAATTCTATCTTGAACACTGAGGCATGAAGTACGTTCGACTCTGTGGGCTCTGACCACCAAGTAGTTTCTATGAAATGCAACTGACCCTGAAAGCCCAGAAACAAAGCCCTCAGAAAACGTTTGTGACTAATCCAAGCCAGATACACACTGGAAGTGAGAAATCGCTTTCAGATGTTTGAAGAGGAAGATGATCCTAGTGCAATATATGAGCGGTTTGTCATGGCAAATGCAGAGGTGACAAAGAAGTGTGTACCATTGAAGGAGAGTGTCAGGACGTCCTTGGAAGACCAAGCACCTGGAAGTTGTGATGGCGGTCGCTTTACTGCTGAGGAGTTCGCCAAGGTGAAAACTACCCTAAAGCAGGGGAAGAGTGCAGAGCCGGATGACATTCCTCCGGAAGTCTTCATGAACTGCGACCTGGACAACACCATCCCAGAGGTCTGCAACGATGCTCTGATGCACAACAGCAAGCCTAACCTATGGTCACTCTCTAACATCGTACCAGTGCCAAAATCAGGTGATTTCTCAAAGCTACTACTGTGGCATCAGTCTAACATGTGTACATGTCATCAGTCTAACGTGTAACATGTAAAAAAGATGTCTAGTCAGAATGTGCCTAGGGGGGCAATGTGGGCCTAGGGCTGAACGCAAAGAAGACAGAAGTGATCACTTATAACCCCGACCACCCACCAAGTACCTGGGTTCTTGGGTAAACTCTTTGGAGCAGGACCTGAAAGTTAGGAAGGTGCTCGCCTGGAAGGCTATAAACGGCATGAACTGTGTGTGGAACTCCCCTCTCCCCAAAAACATCAAGCTCAGCTTTTTTACTACTGTGGAGTCCGTTGTCTTGTATGGCTATGAGAGCTGGACCCTTGGACCAACACTGCAGAAGTAATTGGTTGGATGGTTGCTACACCAGAATGCTCCAAGCAGTTCTTAACATCCACTTGAGAAGCATGTCACAAATTACTCTCTGAATGGGGGACTGCCAAGGGGCGAATGGGGCTTGCAGGCCACTGCCACAGACACCAAGAGCTACCAGCGAGCAGGGTGGTACTTGGGGTGGAAAGTGCTGGCGAGCTAGCCATGTAACTACCTACTAACTAACTAACTATTGAAGACTAAAAACCAAGTCCGATATCTTGGTGTAGTTATGGACTCGGACCTAAACTTTAATAGCCATAGGCTGTTTATACTTTGTATTTATATTAGGGCTGTCAATCGATTAAAAAATCGCACATTAATCGCATATTTGCATATATCAGTATTTGCTGGGAAAAGCCCCATGTACATGTTTGTTTTTCATTGAACATAAGCCTTCACTTAGCCTTAAAAAAATTAAAAAAATAAACTTAGCCTAAAATGTGGCCATAACTGTTTTTTTATTTTTTTATTTAACATAACACTTAGGCTACTTAGGCCATAACAGTTACACAGCTCCATTGACCTCAATACCTCTTATTCCTCCTTCAGCCAGTTGCTAAGACACACTAAATTGTTTACATTGTCTGAGTGTAAGGCTGCCCTCTTCTTTTGGACTATGTTGCCTGCAAGTGAGAAGAGTCGCTCACATGGCACAGAGCTTGCAGGGGTGGCCAGATTTTTACGAGCCAGGGAAGACACCTTTACATGGGCTCCTGCGTGAGTCGACCACCACTGCAGTGGACACTCATCCATGCTGATGCTGGGCTCTGCTTTATAGTGGCATAGATGCACAGATGGCAGAGTGCAGGCAGCACCACAGAGCATGGGACATAGGCCTCACCCCCAAGGAGCTCAGTCACATACCTGCAGTGGAAGATAAAAGAGACAATAAATAAAGTTATCTTGTATTAAGTATCAGTACATTTAATTTAGGTAAGATTAGATTAGATTCAAATTTATTGTCATTATACAGCACAAGTACAGTACAACGAAAAAAAGTTTGGCATCCAACCAGAGTGCAAATGTAACAGTAAAGTGCAGTAGTAATATACAATGTACAGGTGATTAGACTGTAAGTTCATTTATATAGCACCAATTCATACACCACAGTGGCAATTCAAAGTGCTTTACAAAGAGACAATAAAAAACATACAATAAAAAGATAGGTGAAATAATAATCCAATATAAAAAAATTTATTCATTGGAAAGTAAAATGTAATTTCCATTTTAATTACACAAGTGTGGCAATAATGTTATTGAAGTGGGTGGGTGTGGGGCTTACCTGCAGGGTTCAAGAAGGATCTCCTGTCCCACTCAGCTGGGGTCAGCATGACTAATTTGTGCTTCTGTTGGGCCAAAGTAGCCTTAACAGCTTCCTGGTTCTGTAGGAGGCATGTGATCATTGCAAGCAACGAGTTCCATCTCGTTGAAACATCCTGCATCAGTGGCTCTCTCTGTTGTCCAAGTGCTGTTTGCTGCTGATGTAGTTTCTCGGTATTGGCAGGGCTGTGCTTAAAATGCCAGACAATCTTGCGGCACTTTGCCAATGCATCGACAAACCCGCAGTCACCGAGGCTAACGGTGATGGCCCTTTGTAGGATGTGAGCAATACAGGGCATGTGATCCAATGGAAGCTTTCTCGCTGCAGCAACCATGTTTGGAGCGCTGTCTGTTCCGACGGTGGTGACCTTCTCTTGAACGGCCCACTCCCCGGCCACCATGCATCAGAATGGTGCCTGGTGACCGTCTTCAGCACGGTTAACACGAAAGACTGAAGTTTCCAATCACTGATGAGGTGTGCCGTTACACCTAGGTAATTGTGATTGCTGACCGAGGTCCAGTGATCCCCGGTCAGGGCAACTTATTCGGCTTGCGCCAATATGTCCAGTTTTGTTTTTTTCCGTTGTCATAAAGCTGGTTGATTTTAGAAACAATTGTGCCTCTTGATGGTGGCTTGTAAGTGGCATCGGAGGACACAATTTGAAACGCTTCTTTTAAGCCCTTGTCTTCTACCATAGCGATTGGCCTGCAGTCCACAGCAATCCATTTTGCAATTGAGTTTGTCAATCTATCCGAGGTAGACTTACTCATCCTGTGCTGCCTGCTCTTGGTAAGTGTGGTTTGGCGAAGGCGGTTGCTAGTAGCAGCTGGGGCTGGGCTGGCTGCACAACTCGCAAAAACATGCTTTGCATTGAGGTGATATTTCAAACTTGAATTGCTCCGATGGTACGAGCCGCCAGTTGTGCGACGTACGATGTAGCCTACGGGGTCCATTTGATTAAAAGCGTAATTTTTTTAATGTGTCATTTTTGTTAGAATTAATTAACTAAATTAACATGTTAAATTGACAGCCCTAATATATATATATATATATATATATATATATTATATCAGTGGTTGCATTCGACTTTCTCGTTGTCCGTCATTTTGACGAACAGGGTTGTGAAAATTCCGTCATAATCTATTATTACCCGTTATTTTACTTTTCATTTAACACATATTTGTGTTTTATTAGCATTTCATTTTCATTCATTCGTTTTAAACAGTGCTGGTAGTACCTCAAAAGTAATCGGAATAAAAAAATAACTATTGACCATGCCAAAAAAGTTTTGAGTGAGGAAAAGAAGGGTTCAATTGTGGCTTTACTGGCAGAGGGATACAGTGAGCGTTGCTTCCATCCATAAAATTTCAAAGACAGCGGGTCATAAGAACAAGGTCAAGCAGCAGACATTGGGGACAACAAAGCTACAGACCGGCAGAGGGCGAAAACGACTCTCCACTGACCGGGATGACCACCAACTCATTCGAATGTCACTCAATAACCGTAGGATGACATCAAGTGACCTACAAAAAGAATGGCAAACGGCAGATGGGGTGAAGTGCACGGCGAGGACGGTTCAAAACAGGCTCCTAGAGGCAGGGCTTTGTGCAAAGCTAGAAAAAAGCCCTTTATCAATGAGAAGCAAAGAAGAGCCAGGCTGAGGTTTGCAAAAGACCATAAGGATTGGACCATAGAGGACTGGAGTAAGGTCATCTTCTCTGATGAGTCCAATTTTCAGCTTTGCCCAACACCTGGTCGTCTAATGGTTAGACGGAGACCTGGAGAGGCCTACAAGCCACAGTGTCTCGCACTCACTGTGAAATTTGGTGGAGGATCAGTGATGATCTGGGGGTGCTTCAGCAAGGCTGGAATCGGGCAGATTTGTCTTTGTGAAGGACGCATGAATCAAGCCACATACAAGGTTATCCTGGAAGAAAACTTGCTTCCTTCATCTCTGACAATGTTCCCCAACTCTGAGGATTGTTTTTTCCAGCAGGACAATGCTCCATGCCACACAGCCAGGTCAATCAAGGTGTGGATGCAGGACCACCAGATCAAGACCCTGTCATGGCCATGGCACACACAGGGGGAGGAAGGCAAGAAGACGGCAGTAGGTCACCTAATCACCACACCTGTCCCTGATTCTTCAATCAACCGCCTCCCCTACAAGAACCCGGCTCTTCCCTCCACTCATCGCGATGAGTCGATACACATCGACTCATCTTTCCCGTCGATACTGTGGTAATGTACCTAGCGTCCACTTGTGAACATTTGCCTTAGCAACTTTCCTAGTCGCTGAGTGATTGCTAACCTACCTTGTTTTTCTCTCGTACATGTACGCAGACTTTCCGCCGGGAGCAGGCCTGTTTTCTGCCGCTCCTTTTCCGGTCCATGGGACCGTGGTTTTCGTTCGTGTTTTTTCCCCTTTGTTCATTAAAACCTGTGCGGGCATTTTGGTCAATCCGTCTCCCGAGTTGTGCATTTGGGTTCTGAGCAACATCCCCCTAACAAAACACATACCTGTAAATAGTAAAATCAGGGAAACTGATAATTTTGCAGTGGTCTCTTACATTTTTCTGCTATATATATATATATATATATATATATATATATATATGTATATATATATATATGTAAAGCTGGTATTTCTTTGTATTTCGTCAGCCTTTTAACCTCCAGGTGTGTCGCTTATTGCTTCCCTCCTGGCTGGCTGCTTGTGGAGATTGTAGTTCATGGGGAAGCCATCTTGAACTGTAGTCCACTAGCCAGCAGTAGGGACCACAGACCGCTGGTCCACGCTCGCAGCTGAAGCTGGGCCGAGTCCCTCTTCCCCAGCCCCATCTCCTGGGGACCGTCAACCACCAGACCACCCCCGTATGCTGATTTCCGGCAACCAACACTAGACCCTGCAGTTTCCTATCCTGCCGTCACCCTACAGCCGTTGGTCCTGGGACACTCATGGCTTCACTGTCGTAATCCCAACATTGATTGGTCCACGGGGGCCATCCTGGGGTGGAGTTCATCGTGTCACCAGGTATGCCTCACACAAGCTTCAGTCATCACCAGCCACCAGCCCTGCCCCTGATCTGTCTTCGGTGCCAGCCGAATGCCACGATTTCCAGGAGGTATTCAGCAAGGCCAAAGCCACGTCCCTGCCTCCTCATAGACCCTTTGACTGCGCCATCGACCTGCAACCTGGCACTTCTCCTCCCAAGGGGAGCCTGTTTTCCCTATCGGCTCCAGAGAGGGAGTCCATGGAAACATATATCAATGACTTTTTTTCTTTGTGGCCAAGAAGGACAAGTTGCTGAGGCCCTGCATTGACTACCAGGGCCTCAATGTTATCACAGTGAAGAATCGTTACCCTCTCCCCCTCATCTCCTCCCCATTTGACCTCGGCCTGACCAACACTCCAGCGGTTTTCCAGGCACTGATAAATGACGTGCTCATGTTAAATAAGCATGTTTCCGTCTACCTGAACGACATTCTCATTTTCTCCCGTCCCCGTAGGGAACACATCCATCAAGTTCAGACCATCCTCCAGCGCCTCCTCGAGAACTCCCTGTTCATTAAAGCCGAGAAATGCGAGTTTCACTTTCTCTCCGTCGCATTTCTCAGCTACATCATTGGCCAGGGCAACATCCAGATGGACTCAGAGAAGGTGTCTGCTGTCACCACGCAAGCAGCTCCAGAGATTCCTGGGCTTCGCAAATTTCTACCGGAGGTTCATCCGTGGCTACAGTACCATCGCCTCCCCACTCACCATGCTGACGTCATCCAAGGTTCAGTTCTGGTGGTCTCCTGCAGCAGAGGCAGCCTTAGAGGGGTTGAAATCCCGGTTCACCTCCACCCCTAATCTCCAGGTACCTGATCCATATGTAGAGATGGGAGCGGTCCTGTCCCAGCGCGCTGCAGCACTGGGACAGGACTGCCTTCTTTTCTCACCGACTCACCCCAGCAGAAAGAAACTATGACATTGGGAACTGTGAACTGGTGGCGGGGAAGTTGGCGCTGGAGGAGTGGTGCCATCGGTTTGAGGGGACCAAGCTGCCTTTTCTGGTATGGACTGACCACAAAAACTTGGAATCGACATATGAGAGCCAAGAGACTTAACTCCCGACAGGCCAGGTGGTCCCTCTTTTTTGGTGGAGGTTTAGTGGTAGACTGGTTCAGCAAGATAGCACATTTTGTTCCCCTCCCGAAGCTGCCATCTGCCAAGGAGACTGCCATGACAATACTCCAACATGTGTTCCGGCTTCATGGTCTGCCCGTGGATGTGGTTTCCGACTGTGGACCACAGTTCACCTTGGTTTTCTGGAGGGAGTTCTGCAAATAGCTGGGGGCCACAGTCAGTTTATCTTCCGACCAGACAGAGCGGAAGAACCAGGAAATGGAGATGGCCCTGCAGTGCGTGGTCGCTCAAAATCCCTCCTCCTGGTCCCGTCAACTGTTGTGGGTGGAGTATGCCCACAATACATTGACCAGCTCAGCCACTGGACTTTCACCTTTCCAGTGTGCCCATGGCTTCCAGCCCCCTCTCTTCCCGGCCCAGGAGGAGGAGGTTTCCTGCCCGTCGGTCCAGTCCTTCATCCGCCACTGCCATCGGACCTGGGCCCGAGCACGGGCATCCCTGCTGCGTTCTGTGGGCCGCTACTCGGTGTGGGCCAATCGACGCCGCACTCCTGCCCCCACCTACCAGGTTGGCCAAAAGATGTGGCTCTCCACCCGCTCCCTCTGCGGGTGGAGTTTAGAAGGTTTGCACCCAGGTTCATTCGAAATTGAGAGAATCATTAACCCTGCGGCAGTGAGGCTCAAGCTCCCTCGATCCATGAGGATCCACCCGACCTTCCACACCTCCAAGGTCTCCAAGGTCAAGCTGCTCAAGCCGGTCAGGAAGAGCCCTCTGGTGCCGGCTGCTCCGCCAACCGCCACCTCTTTGCCTCATCGATGGGGGTCCGGTCTACACGGTTTGTCGCCTGCTGCAGTCGTGCCACCGAGGGAGGGGCCTCCAATACCTGGTTGACTGGGAGGGATATGGCCCAGAGGAGAGATCCTGGGTTCCAGCCAAGCACATCATCGACTCCCGGCTCATCGAGGCCTTCCACCGGCGATGCCTTAATCAACCAGCGAGGGCCACTCCAGCCTCCAGAGGGGCATCCGGAAGGACCACGCCGATCCACGGCCCAGACTCGTCAGAGGAAGAGGACACATTACCAGAGGAGGAGGATGCCAGACCCGGACCATCGAGTGCTGGAGTCCTCGAGGGGCCACCCTCTGATGAGGATGGGTCCCTCCCCCTGACCCCCTC
>OMNR01091731.1:0-14216 GCA_900303205.1 Mora moro
TACAATCGATGTAATAAAGATGATGTTGATTACTGAATGGCATCTGTGCCCTGTGCAACATGTAGGCCACATGTATTGACGCACAGGCAAAACGGGGCAACTACATAGGCAACCAACAAAATGTAAATTAAGAAAAATGCTGCCATGCGCATCCTTCTTTTAGTATTAACGTTATTTGAATAACTGCCAGAAACACTGGTTAAGTATTCAAAACAGTGCTAGAAAAAACATCAACATGGAGCTACGAGGGGAGTCACTGGGCCCAGGTTCACTGTGGAGGAGCTCGACACAGACACTGCCGACCTCCGTTTGGGTGCAGTTCAATAACTGCATCCACGAGCTGCACAGTTCACTTGCACGCCGTGACACATACATATACATATATATACATATATATATCGTATTGATAAAGGTGACCGATCAATAAGTATTCATATTAATACTGGTAGTCGCAGCTAGCTTAACCCTCCGTGGTTAACGTTAGATTACAGTCTGATAAACTACTCACATTCACGAGTTCTTTGTCTTGGACTAACTTTCTCTTTCTCTCGATCTCGGCCTTGAGCAGATCCATGTTAAAAGTCTAAAACCATTCCGCTTTACAAACAAACAAAAACAAAACACCGCTACCGTCGAACACGATCAACAGTGCGGACGACCGAACGCCCCGGAAGTTAAAGCCGGGCCGGGGTCACCGGTCAGCGGTCTGCTGCTGTGTCCCCTGCTGTCTGCATGCGGCTCATCTGTCTTTAATAATAATATATATATAATAATATAAAATAATAATAACACATTATGTCATCATTCAGACATCAACATGATCTAAATGTACTTGCATTGCTAACTGCAATTTTAGAAGAATGCTTCACTATGTCTAAGGAATAACCTTTTTTATGTATACTTACATATTACACACTTTATGTTATGTACACTGAAATATGTCATGATGCGTTGCTGCGTGGGTATTTAGAAATAAATGTATTTATTTTAGTGTTCATTAAAAAGAAAATACAAAAAAATCGCTTCAGCGACCAGCAGGCTGGCTGTCAAAAGGTTGAAACGAGAAGGGTTTGTAAACCAGATCTAACTCACAGCTAGGTCTCTGACTTCTCACAAATATTTGAATATTATTCCTTCAAAAAGTTTCTAACGTAAGGCCTAATTATATGTTCCCAGATATGTATTGTAACTACACATGGATGGTTGTTGATAAAGTTGTTCTGAACTCTAATTATCAGTTAGAAGGCTATTAATAGTAGTATTAGTAGGCCTGGTAGTATAGTTAAAGGTGTAAAACTCAGATGATTAAGGGATGATCTGGTTGCATGGAGCCTGGGTTCAGGTCCCTGTGCCAGTGGTTAGTGGGTCGACCTCCCAGATGAGATCATACCATGAGGTGGCGCAAAGGGATGTGACGAATTTTTTTTAATATTAAAGTCATTAATTTATTTGCATATCGAATACAGAGGACCAGACCGGTGATGAATGTGGAAATATATTAAGACACCAGTCAAAAGGCTTATTTTTTTTTCTAATTCAAAGATCAGCATACTGAGCATTTGCAGTTGACAGAATCTAACCTTAGTGGAGGGGAAAACATAGTGATTAATAAGGCAAGACCGGGTGAGTGTATCACATGCGGTGAATGCATATTATGAAGATGGGTCCTCGAGTCCACGGCTGATTACATATTACTGATCCCTAAAATGGAGTTCGGAGAGAGGAAGCGCAGAAGGAAGTCACAGAGCTTCAAAGTGGTCACGGATGAAGGTAGGCGTCTTGGTTGCGAGACCGTGCAGGAAGATGCGCGCCTCTGTCTGGGTGTCTGGGCTCCGTATGGGAGCAGTGACGGCTGTAAACAAAAGGGGCGACTGCGACTTCGCTAGCCTCGTTGTCTCTATGCGACAAAATGAGACAGTGTGAATTTTTAATTAAAAGTCCGGTTTTACCCTCAGTGAAATCCAATGTAAATATCATGTATGTGGAAAATGACAAAGAAAAGAAATGCAAATGACAAAAACAAATAAAACAGTATAGGGCTATAGAGTAGGTATATAACACTGTTATATAGTATATAATATACGTTCGAACTAATCACTTGCAAGGCCACAGTATGGTAGATCTATTTAGGCTCCATCTACCCATACTTCCCCACCTACAGGTGGTGGAAGCTGCATCGAAAGAGAAGGAGGCCGGTTGATATAACAGCACACACCAGAATGAGTTACATGGCCTTATTTATTTCGTTCTAATGTGCTGGTTAAGATAACTATAGCTGTTATTTGCATGCCTTACTACAATTTTGTCATAAAAAAAAAAAAATAGAAATATACATATACATATTTTACTAAACTTTTTTTTTCTTTAGATTTGGACCCACATTTGGTCAATTCCAGTTGCACGGATGCCAACGAGGAGTCTGAAGCTGCTTCTGTTCGTGGTATGTAAGCTTAGATTGAACACCATGACGTGCATAACGGTAAATGATCAGATAGCACTATCATTTCTGTCATTTAACACCACTTCTCCATTCAGTTGAAGAAGAAGAGGAAGAGGGCACAGAGATCAAGAGGCAAATTACAGGGATGATGAGACTTCTGAGTGATAAGACAGGAAGGGTGTATCAGCGTATTGGAGCAAAAGGAGATCCCCAGGACTATGGTCCGAGTTGGGTACAACCGCCTGCCACCTTGCCTCATCTCCCAGAGAACCATAACTGGACCCACGCTGCAGAACCAGAGCCATCATCTTCTTGCCCTATCCCCATAGCCAATGGGCAAAGATATAACCAATACACCACTCACTCCGCAGCAGCCAGGATCACAGACCATCCAAAGGATGAAGCTGATAGAGGTTAGAGAGGAGTTTCATGCTTTTTGCTTGTGAATGAGAAAACTTAATTTTTTTTGTTTTACTGGTAAGGTATGCAAGGATCTAAATGGCATTACAATGCACACATTTAAAGGTCCCCTATTTTACCACCAGGTGTGAGTGTGATTAGCCATTACAAGCCGTTTCAAAATTGTCATGTGACTAAAATTGTTGTGACATAGTGACATCACAAGTGGGAGTGTCCACCCAGATGTATGATGGATAGATAAGCCTACCAGTTGGTACAGTCCACTGGGTAGGCTGGTCAACTGATCTAGTCATCATACATTTGGGTGGACACTCCCACTAGTTATGTCACTATGTCACAATGACAATTTTGAAACGGCTTGTAATGGCTAATCACACTCACAAGTGGGGGTAAAATTGGGGTCCTTTAACACATAATACCACATTATTGTACCACTTTCAGATGTACCCCCTCCGTCCCCACTCGAAGGCCCTTGCTGCATGCACAACTGTCAGGGCACGTTGCAGGCCATTCTGCAGGAACTACGGACCATGAGGAGGCTCATGCAGAATCAACAAGGTCAGTAAGCACACAGAAAATACAAACACGCAAAAATAAGACGAAAGAGAACATAGCAAGAATCAAACCTCTGATGCCACATGTTTCCAGCATCGTCAGCGAAGCAGGAACAGACGGCGTCACCACGACAACCGCACCTCGTCCCCGGCCCTGCTCCTCGTCACAAGGCCCGAAAGAGGAGGCCCATTTTCAAAATGGCCCCACTGAATGTGTCAAGTCGAAGAGCTTCTGTTTCTGCTCTTGGAGCCCCCTCCTGTGTTGCCCCTACACCCCCACTCGCACCCCTGCAATCAGGACACGGCGATGGACACAAGCAAGAGAGTTCCGTTCATGCAGAGATGATCAACCTGCCAGTGCAGAACATTTCAATAGCTGCCAACAACCAACACACTCCCCTCTTAAGTCAAGCCAGTGGACCTCAACCCAAAGAGGTATTGTTACATTCTTCTAATTTACCCAAAGACTAAAGATTGTGTGTTTGCAGTGGAAATAGTATAGTAAGATATGGGACTTAGAGATATTGATTAGTATTTTAGCCAATTAATCCACAGCTACCCCTTATCCTTTTCTTGTGGTTGTTGGATATATGTTGGATATTTTGTCACTTGCTACATGTTAATTTTAACCATGTGTTCTCCTTGGAGTCTGCGGTGCGTCTGGCAGAGGAATATGATGTATTTATTCCCAAGTCTCAGCTAGACTCAATCCTGGTTAACTACACTCGCTCTGGCAGCTTGCTCTTCCGGAAACTGGTGAGTTTTATTTAATAAATACGTGCTCCATTCTCCAGGCATAGACCCTACTTGAATGCAATATTACTGAAAATATTTGTTATTGTATAATAATGAATTAATAATTACTCGAAGAAGAAGAATGTTTCTTCTTCGTACAGCATTGCATATTTGTGTTATGGAAAAAACTGTTTGGGGAAAAAAAACAATAACAATAATACTATTAACTTACCACTGTGTTTAGGTGTGTGCTTTCTTTGATGATAGCACTTTAGCTAACTCCTTACCCAACGGCAAGAGGAAGAGAGGACTCAACGACAACCGCAAGGGTCTCGACCAAAACATTGTGGGAGCAATTAAAGGTTAGGGCAACAGAATAGGATTGGAATAATGGTGTAACAGGGGACGTGCAGTGATTTTGCCTTATTTGTGCCCAGGGTTTACAGAGAAGTACTGCACCACACATAGGATAGAGAAGCTCCCTGGACCTCGAGACTGGGTCCAGATCCTTCAAGATCAGATCAAACTCGCCAGGAGGAGGCTGAAAAGAGGTGCGTCTTCTAACTGGAAAACACATCCAGGCATGAGATGATTTTATAAATGCATGGGTGATGGTGGTTCTCTTCATGTTTGGCTCTTTCTTATGTTTTCCCAGATGCAGAAGATGTCTCCAGTAAAGCCTCCTCAAGTAGGGCCTGCACATGAACATTATGGCATGACATGAGACAAGCCTGTTTCATCCCAGTTTTGTATTTTGTATGTTTTCTCTGTATATCACTGACACATTCCTTGTATTTGAAAACCTACCTGACAATGAAGCACACGCTGTTTCTGATGATTCTATACGTGCTAATCAGCTGATTGTTTTTAACGTTAGAACGCTCCTCTTCTGTTTCCAGTGTATCGTGTGCATGTGAGGCGGGGTGCCATGGTAACACACGTCCGTGTTGCCATGTATTCACTGCCATGTTATCCCCCTGTCGTTTGACATTCTCATGCAGTGTTCCAAAATGTCAACTAATTACCTTCACGCCATCCCATGTTCTAGCTCTTTTTTGCCTTTGAATCATCTCTGCTGATGATGCCCAGCTGTGCCTGTCGCTACAGTCGAATAGCAAATGCTCCCTGAAACCCCTGTTCTACTGTCTTGAAGAAATAAAATGCCGGATCTCCAAATATGTTCTCATCCTCAATGACAATAAAATGGAGCTGGGCAAAATAGAACCATCTCCTTTGTATTGTCATTGAGGACGAGAAAATGTTGACGATCACATTAATGACGTCTCTGAATTCCTTGGGCCACTGATCTTACACTAAATCATATGTAGGTGTGCTGTTCAACTCTGCTCTCAAATTTGATGGACAGATCATTTGTAAAAGGAAGCTGGCTGGACTACTGCAATTCAGTATACACAGGAGTTGCTAGCTTCTCTCTTTCCCATTTGCAGCTTGTCCAGAATGCCGCTGCTAGACTCCTGACTGGGGTTCATGTATAGATATTCACTGTGAAACGCTTCTCAAACGAAAGTTTTACATTTTGGCTAATAACTTTTAACCATATGTTAAAATTCCCTGAATTCAGTGGGTCAAAACAAATCCAACTATATAAGCTATATAAGACACTAAGGCTTTTATGTTTGCCGACCATTGAATCTACACCATATCATTTTCATCAGTGGAGATTATTATTGTGACAAAATTATTATAACCAAATATCGATTGAATAAATGACATGGTCATTATGGACCAATGGAATTGAAAAACACCAAATCAGCCATAACTGGCTTGGTTTGGCCACCCTAAATCGTTTAAATGGTTAGCAATGGCTGCACATCATGAGATTTTGTGTTCATAAGTAGCAAATGTACACTGCCATTGGGGGGGCGCTATATTAGCAATTTATATAATTGCTACTTGTGTGCCTTTAAACAAACGGCAGGCCCAGTTTATACTGTTATCGCAACTCTTAGTTAGTTGGGGATTAGTCTAAACTTATTGAGCATCCCCACAAAGTTCTAGACATGTCACATCATGAACTTTGACTTATACATTCTTACATCAGTTTTGCAGATCAGGTTCACGGTTAGCTAAACATGTTTGTGACCTGCTCTTGAGTTTGAGCCATGGGGCCCTGGCTGCTGTTGAGGATGCTGTAGGCCTATGTCCACCATGCGCATCGTCATGAGATTTAAATAGTAATTTGTCGGCTTGAACCCTGCAATAGCTGTTTGCGGCTATAGTTTATTTTTCTTACTTCTATAGCCTAATTGTATGCATGCTGATGGACCCTCAGATCCAGCTCAGTGTTTGATTGGTCTTTCCATTGGTCTAATGCAGAAACTATTATTAGTTCTACTATGCAGAACACAGATACTTGGGTTTGAAAGCCCGGGTTGCACAGTACTGTAATACTACTACTAATAGTTTCAACGCTAGCGACAATTAGTTAAAAAACAATTAACCACAAAAAGATTATAGTGGTAAAGATGAGTTGTCGTTCAATTGTATAGTCTTGTTAAAGTGTTAAAAATAAAATTAAATGTTTATCCTGTCAATAGCTCTATCTCCCTTGTCCATCCCTTGTTCTATATTGCAGTATATGCTAGTATTTTATTCATTCGTTTTTTTAATCTGTCAAAATCTATTTTGCACTATTCAAATTGTATGAGGTAAATGTACAAGTGAAGTTTAGATTGTGCCTTTGTGCGTGGGTCTTTAATGAGTGTAATGTCTACCTTGCACCAACATACAGAAACATATTTTCTATTTTAGGCATTCTGTAATTGTTCTTCATAATGATCTCTTTTAATTGAAATGCTGTGATATATCAACCTCCCCCCATTTTCCCAATGTGTAACATTTGTTCAGCTGTTTTATCAATTAAATGTTGATTATATGGCTCCTGGTGTGTTTCTTCCTAAATTAAAGGTACACAACATTGCGGGTTTTTTGTTACCAGACTTAAAGGGGATGTCAAAGCCGCCTCGGCGCCTCTGAAGGACCCTTTGAGAGCTCTCGGCGGTGTCCTCTTTGAATCGCAATAGATGTCTCGTTCCGATAGGTTTTTGAGCAAAATAATGAATGTATGAAATTATATATATTCCATTAGTTATGGTGTCATTAATTACAAAGCGCTAGTATTGCAATATAATTCTGCAACTTAATTATTTTCTGTCAGGCTATTTTTAAGCACGCCGTGTTCCTCCCCAATGCACTCTGGCCGTGTCCCCGCTCTTCTATCGGGAGCCACCGCTAACGTTAAACAGGTAAGGATAAACTGGTCATAGCAATTAAAGGGGAAACGGTACAAGAATCTAACTGTCCCTTGGTCCTAAAACACTATAAAGGGCTGCTGTTAACATTTCCATTGCAGCGTGCCATCACATCTTTTCACAAATGGCATGTTAGGTGTTTGTTTTTTAATGGCACTACAGCTAATGTTGCACACATCGCGTGGCGGCGGGCACTAAGGGGTTAATATTTTCCGACATATTTGTTCCGCGATCGCTCTTAGTAACTTTTAACTACCACACGTGTTCCACTACTAAGGCCCTTTCCCTTCGTCTTTGCGCCATGAAGTAGTTGCAGTCGCGGTGCACATTGTGTGGCATACATGTTAACTAGCGGTGGTTTGCGTGACAAGTTCATTGTTGGCTCACTGTTGCTTAGGCCTATCACTGCATGCGTTGATCAGCATTCACCAGCGCTCATAGTAGGAGGCAGGACGGGTCAACAACAACACTGAGACTAATACTAGGACGCCAATAGGCAGACTTGTCATTTACCATTTGAATGCTTATGCAAACTGTTTGGTGTTTTGTTTTTTTATTATGCACATACATAGCTAGGTACAGCTGAAAGGTCAAGTTGCATTGAGCAGATTGTGCAGCTTCTGTGTTGTGATCTTGAACGCACCACAGACTCCTGGGAATGGGCCGCTTATTCATTCATTTTAAAAAGCCTGGCAGAGTGTATGTGAAACACGCTTATTCTTAGCAGATCATCATCAGATGGCTTGTAGTGTAGTGAACAGTATATGATGACAATCTTGATCACTTGCGTTCAATGAAAATCTAGAAGCACATTTTCCTCAGCCCAGCATACTCTTTTCATTGTAAAGTTGTCGCCAAAAATATCAATACATCTAATGTGCTCTACCAAGTTTAAAATGTCCCATTTTGTATATTAAAATATTTTTTTAAAAGGGAGCATTATTTAGTATGTTCGGCCACTATTTTGTGTTTTAAATATTCTTTTCTACTTTTGTGTTGCTGTCAGGTGAGAGCCCACTGTTCTCCATCATGTCTGTGAGGGAGTCCTTTAACCCAGAGAGCTATGAGCTCGACAAGAACTTCCGGCTCACACGCTTTGCTGAGCTGAAGGGTACCGGCTGTAAGGTAAGCTTCCAAGTGACCCTTTGTAGTTCATTAGTTCATTAGTCACTATGTACTGCTGAGACCATTTTAGCAAAGCCACTGTGAATACAGTTACAAGTCATTAAGGAGCAGGTAGGGATAGAGCATCATGCTCTTGGATGCTTACTTTGTGGGGATTGAACCCAGGACCTTTTTGCTGGAAGTCAATAGCCCTACGCACTAAAGTACCCCGTCCCCTAATGAATGGTCTTCTGAATGGGTTATTGATCTGATTAAAGTTGCTGTAGGTACGATTTGAGAGTTGTAAAGAGAGTTGGAGCAGAAGAGAGCAAGATTTTGAAACTTAACAACCTCTCTCTCTACACTTTGCCCCCCATTCATAAGTGTTGCATTTCACACAACTGTGACTGACAGGCAAGATGGATTCCCCCGAACCAATCAGGGATGAGATACCCTGATTGGTCAGAAATTAGTTGGAAGCAGTCCAAAATCTAAATTGTCTTGTACAGAGGCAAGTCGAAACAGTTATTCTCATAGTGCATTTCACTCACTAATAGCTGACGATGGCTGTGCCATTCCTAACAAGTAATGGCCCTTACATTTTAGCTACAGAACCTTTATTTGACATGGTTTTATTGTTATTTGCAATTGATGTTCTGGTTAATGGCTATGATGTTTCATTCATTATTTGGGCAACAGGTTCCCCAGGAGGTCTTACAGAAGCTTCTGGAAAGCCTACACGAGAACCACTATCAGGAGGATGAACAGTTCCTTGGAGCTGTTATGCCCCGACTGGGTACGTCTATTCACAAACGCAAAGATGAGAAAACACTACACCTCAGCAAAAAAAAAACAACTTTAAATGCATTAGACCGTGCCTCCTTCCCCCACACGACTCCATACCCACACTACCCATACATACCTACTCTTCTTTTTGTCTTATTTCTTCAGCAGTAGTACAAAGTAGTAGCCTAGTATTAGCACTTTGTTCAAGTTCTGTTATACATAGTTTAATAACATAACATATTGGTTATTAACATTTTTGTCAATGGTAACGACATAGCCCTTTTTTGTTATTACCTTACCTACTATGTTTACACATTACTTCTCTGTCTCATGCTGCGTCAACATTCAAATCAATCGTGTGTTAACTTAAATGTGTGTGTGTGCGTGTGTGTTTTCCTTGCAGGCATAGGGATGGACACCTGTGTCATCCCACTAAGACATGGGGGCCTTTCACTGGTCCAGACAACAGACTACATTTACCCCATAGTGGACGACCCCTACATGATGGTAGGGAATAGCGATGCGTTTTATATATATATATATATCCCGTTCAATGCGGTGAATGACAACGCACATCGCTGTTTTGAGGGTTTATTCCTATGTAATCGGTGTATTTTTTGTTGTCAGGGGCGAATAGCTTGTGCCAATGTTTTAAGTGACCTGTATGCCATGGGCGTGACGGAATGTGACAATATGCTCATGCTCCTGGGAGTGAGTAACAAGATGTCGGAGAAGGTGAGAAATGTACTCGGACAATGCATCTGCTTCATCTTAGTTTCTGGTAGATTCATAATAGTGGTAACTAATTGTAGTAGCAATATAGTAATTGTAGTAATTGTATATTGTTATGATGTTATGTATTAATAATTCATGTAATGTATTATTGTATATTAATTCACATTGGATACTTTTTTATTTGTATTAATCCTTTGCAGTCACACACACACACACACACACTTAAACGTAGCATCCATCGGTGTCTACATTTGTACGCATGTACAGCTGTAGCACGACGGAGACTGTCTAGTGGTTCAACTGGTCTCTCCCCTCGTTTGGGCTGCAGGAGAGGGACAAGGTGATGCCGCTTATCATTCAAGGCTTCAAGGACGCGTCCGAAGAAGCGGGGACCTCGGTAACAGGGGGCCAGACGGTGCTCAACCCCTGGGTGGTGATGGGGGGCGTGGCTACCACCGTCTGCCAGCCCAACGAGTTCATCATGTAAATAGTTTTGGTATTTTCATCCATCCTAGTCTAGTAGCTTGTTTGCAGAGGTAAAGGAAGTCTCCTTTTGTAATCGGATGCGTGGCTACGTGCCTGATCGCTGAACGACGCATCATATTGCATGTACTGTACCAGCAAGGGCATCTTTCCCAATCGCAGTCCTACGGTTACATTATCGTCCGTCCAAACACTACGTCGCTTGTATTCTCTTGCACATAGTTTTAAGGACATAGTATTAGTAACATTTAGCATGTGTCGTATTGAGCATGTATTGATGGTATGCTGCATGTTTGTTTTCTGTACCTCTACCTGCCTTCTATACCTTTTGTCGTAATAGCTACTGGTCTGATTATTGTATTGCATTACAATGAATACTGTTGCGTTGACTTGTACGTAATGGATGGTCCCTCATGGCTTCCAGGCCCGATAACGCCGTCCCGGGGGACGTGTTGGTGTTGACTAAGCCCCTGGGCACGCAGGTCGGAGTTGCGGTCCACCAGTGGCTTGATATCGTAAGTCTTCGTCCGCTTAAATGTTTACCATTCAGTTTACAATGTGACCTTGTATTGGAGCACCATATCAGCTTCAAATAATACCAGTATATATTGTGCTTTGGGGCAAACATGTGTTAAACAAAAGCATCAATAAGAGGTCTTTCTTTAGCAGATTCGTCATCATTCATTCATCATCTCAGGAGGGGAAGTGGGAAGGTTAGGTGATCAGTTCTTGCATACATTGTAGCGTTCACAAAACATTGGTGAAGACGACTGGTCAAGAAAGGCTCTATTAGATGATCAATGTAACAATATCCATTCAGCTTTTGTTGTTAAATTATATTTGGGTCAAAGTCGTAGTAGTGTTGTGATATTGTACAGTGTGGGTCACCAGCATGCTGTAGTTGAATGGTCTTCCCTTGTCCCTCCTCCTCCTCCTCCAGCCAGAGAAGTGGAATAAGATCAAGCTGGTTGTAACCCAGGAAGATGTGGAGCTGGCCTATCACGAGGCCATGATGAACATGGCTCGACTCAACAGGACCGGTACGATCTTAACGAACATACCACACAACTTTTAAAAACCAGCTTCCGAACCAAATAATATCGATACACGCCAAGTACCTCCTATTGGCAATAAAATCCTGAAGGATCACACAAAGGAACACCTCGAACGGGATGCTCCAAATGTGCGTTATTGCCGAGAGAGGGCGTAAGGAAGTAAGAGGACAGAAATTGCGTTTTGCGGTAGTCGGTACAAACGACGAAATTCATGACCGTCTCTCAGCCTCCCTCCCTCTCGGCTCTGTGTTGAACACACCTCCTCTCCTGCTCCTTCTGTAGCGGCGGGACTGATGCACACGTTTAACGCCCACGCCGCCACGGACATCACCGGGTTCGGGATCCTCGGTCACGCTCAGACGTTGGCGCGGCAACAGCGGAGCGAGGTGTCGTTTGTCATCCACAACCTCCCGGTCCTCGCCAAGATGGCCGCCGTGTCCAAGGCCTGCGGGAACATGTTCGGGCTCATGCACGGAACCTGCCCGGAAACATCAGGTGTGTGTGTGTGTGTGTGTGTGCGCGCGTGTGTGCGTGTGCGCGCGTGTGTGATATAACTTCTAAAGGTGTGAAGAGGAAAATACATGCCCGAGCCATTCCTGTATGAATGTATGTATAATGTATGTGAGATAACATCTGAAGGTGTGTGTGTGAGTCGTTCCTCTATATGTGTTTCTATGTGTACACCTCTAACTAAACCTGTGCCACTCCATTTCCATTCAATCTTCAGGAGGCCTGCTCATCTGTCTTCCTCGAGAGCAGGCGGCCCGCTTCTGCGCCGAGATCAAGTCCCCCAAATACGGCGAGGGCCACCAGGCGTGGATCATCGGCATCGTGGAGAAAGGAAATCGCAGCGCTCGCATCATCGACAAGCCGCGGATCATAGAGGTGGCGCCACAGGCCGCCACCCAGAATGTCAACCCCACCCCCGGCGCAACCTCTTAATCCTTCCCCAGCGCAACACGGAACGGAACCCCGAGAGCTCTGCTCAAGTGTTCTTATTAAGACACATAAACTAGAAATCCATCCTAGAGTGTTATACAACATATACAGACACAGTATGCACAACGCACACCCCGAGTGGGTTGGTGTGTGTTGGCCGAATGACTCACGCTCACCAGGACAGTCGCAAGGGTCCGGACCTCACCCTGCCCAGCCGCTCGGCTCTGCAAACATGATAAACAATTGGTAGCAAGCGAAAAAAATACCCATTTGCCTTTTGTGTGTCTGACGTTTGATTCCATTATGTCCAACTGAAAACTTGGTTAGCAGGGCAGCATCTCGTTAGAGCAGGATCCGGAAGATCATGGGGATGCCGTGGATTTCGCTGTGAATCGTGAGACGTGTCTTGGCTCTTAAAAAGTGCTCCAATCAAGCAGATGGTTGATGTGCTCACAATTTTGTTTTGTTTGTCTTCTCACGTTGTACAGTTCTCAAGCCTAGTTTTAGTTGACGCTGTAACGGATGCCTTGAAAGAAATGTAGTGTAACCACCAGAATGGGTTGCTATTTTTACTTTGATTTTTTTGTATTGAATCCTATGAAACTAATAAATATTTAATCAAATATGTTCCCCCCCATACTGTTGTAAATCAGCGGAACAAACCAGTTGCCTGTAAATGACCCGCAGTTCATCGGCTGGTTTCAAACCCTGATCATGTGGAGGTCACTTCCACGTGATCAGCCAACCAACAGTTGGTTGCCAATAAGCATTAAAGAGGTCATGAACCGTCCCATGTTCAAGTTGTTTTGCTTGCCCTACTAGTGGACAGCTGCCAAATGCTAATTTGTTTTTATAAGTGTCGAGAGACTAGTATTGTTCATACAAGGATTTTGTAAAATGCCTAGATGGATTTGGAAACAAGCCCATACTCATCTTTTCAACAAAAATAAAAAATAAAAACTCTTGGAATACCTTGGTTTGCTTTAACTTTTAACTAGCAGTTGAATAATTTAAAACACATTTACAATACAAATGACATTCTGATAGTAAAATGAAAACACACATCTTATGTACATTACAGGACCACTCAAATAACTTATGACAACTATCAAACCGTAGCTCTGTAAGAATGCAGTTCTAAACACGGCTATACATAGTTAAAAAAAATAACAGTTTAACAATTAGCATAATATATATTTTCCCTTTTTGTGACAAAGAAGCAAACTGTCACATAAAAAAAATGAACACTAAGTCTTGGAGTGAATATCTGGGTGTTATGAATATTAAATTCCATTTCTTAATCCTGTTGTAGCAGCTGTTAAACATCTTTCTTGTCGCTCTGCACCCCCCCGTTCTCCACCTGCAGCTCTGTCTTGTGGTTTACAGGTTTAAAAAGTGTTTGGATGTCCAGCATGGCCTTCCGGATGTTTTGACCGAAGCGGAACGAGTCCTACAGGCAAGACAAAGAGCGATTGAGGTAGATGGAAAACACAAACTAGAGCTGGATGTCCAAGTTCTATACAACAAGACATGTCTCTATTTGAGCTCATACTTACTGTTTCTGGGCTAGAAAACTTGCTTGAGATGTGGAATGTAATCAGGTTCTCCCCAATGATGATGTAGGACACGCCATAACCATCATCAGCCACCTGGGGGCAGAAAGAAGAAGAATTGTTTTTATTAAACTCACAGG
>OMNR01091757.1:0-10431 GCA_900303205.1 Mora moro
GTAAGATCCAGGCAAACTACCTACTAGCATATAATAAGCTTCCCCTTTTGTATAAGTTTACACTTTTTTCCATTGTGACAAAATGTCAAAATGTGCAGTGTAGTAAGTTTTTACTCACAGTTTGGAAATGGATGATCTCTCTTCTTTTGGCTCCTCTTTCAAAGCGCTGCCTGTGGTCAAGCTGTCGTCAGTGGAGGGGGGCGACTCCAGGTCTATTTCCACCATACCTAGCTCTGCTGGCAGCCGGCCACTGGTGATGGGTCAGAGGAGACGATGTTGTGTTTAAACTTTGAATGGCTCAAATACAATTTCACCCGTAATAACCAAATCACCAGCCTGTGGTTGTTCAGTCATCGGATGTGGCAGTCTTTACAGTCAACACACATTTTCCAACCGAGGGATGAAATAAGCTGGAAACATACACAATATAAATACATATATTATAAATAAAGCTAAAACCTGTGTGTTTACCTTAAGCTCCATGCAGTAATTCATCTGAATTGCTTGGAACATTGGATAAGTAATGAATGGATCCATTTGTGAACCTGTGGAATGTGTGTATGAGACAGTGCCTCGGTATATGCATTGTTTAGCAAAGTGACTGACTTGCATACCAGTCAATTACTATTACATTCAAACAAGGTCAGCTGCTCTGCTACTGTGAGTATGTTCAATTAAAGTCTCGTTTCAGTTCAATTCAAAATATATAGGCTATCTCTATATGAATGGTCTGTGGCGAATTCATTCTCAGCTGTCAGTTTGTTCCTTCATCGCGTGTTTTGGTGAATTAGTATTAAGTGGATGTTTTTGCTCAGCTCTCTTGCCTCTTGTACATCTGGAGCTCTTCCTGAGCTACCATGAGCTGGGCCTTTAGCTGGTTCCGCTCTTGGAGAACTTCCTTCAGCTCTTGCATGGTGAACCGGGGTCTGTTTGGGTCCTTCAAGTCGACCACCAACTGATTGGGTCCAACAGTTTGCTAAAAACAAAATAACACAACAACAACAACAACAACAACAACAACAAACAAACGTGTCAAACGTGTCATCCTAACACACAACGAAACAACGCTGAACTCCCCCACCGGGTCAAACGTACCGTGCCATTCTCTGTGGAGCCTTCTCTGATGATTCGGTCCAGCTCGCTCCTCAGGTTGTCTCTCTCCAGCCTCAGCTCCTCCATGGATAAGTTGTACTTGTTGACCAGCGTCTCGAACATCTCCAACACTCGGACAATTCGGAACTGCAGATCGGACACTTCCTCGCCCGTGCTACTTATCTTAAGTAGATCCCTTCCGATCACGTACGAAATGTCATACACATCTTCAACGGTGAGCTGACACGCGTCTTTCTCGAAAGCCAACGCGGGCGAGGACTCTTCGCTGAGCTCCATGGCTTCACTTGCGAGGTCCGTAACGGGTTTAGCTGGGGTTCCTCTTCGACACCATCCGCTAGTCGAGCACGTTAAAACACACACACACATACACACACACACGCACTTACTTACTTCCTATCGATTGGCGATCCTTCTTTCAGTTATGATTGACCTCCCGTTTCTACTTCTGGATTGCTCGCCCCGGCGGCAGCCAATAGCCGCGCCGTGTGTACTGTGGAGGAGGGCAGAGTCGCCCCTGGCAACAGGTGAAGCCGAGCGGAGGGAGCGAGACGGTCAGGTGAGCGACAGCACGTGATGGGATGCGTTGAATTGACTGTCCTTTAACTTTTATACGCGTTATGAAAGTAAAGTTATGGATGGATCGTGGTTTATCGCGTCCAAGCGTGGGTGGCAGTGGCTCAGGGGGTAGAGTGGTTTGTCTGGTAACCGGAAGGTTGCTGGTTCGATCCCCGGCACCTCTTAGCCAAGTGTCAAGGTGTCCCTGACGGGCTGGTTATTGCCTTGCATGGTCGACACCGCCGTCGTGGTGTATAAATGGAGTGGGTGAATGTGAGGCACAATTTGTAAAGCGTTATATAAGCAGTCTATTTACCATTCAAGCCTGTCTGTTCTCCAGGCAGACAATCCCACTATAGCTGTGATGTCCCTGTAGCAGCAATGGGAACATTACAGGTCATTTGAGATAGTCTAGTAAAGGGTGCAGCACTTTAAAGATTTCCGTGAACCACTGCCAATGTTACAATTATAATATAATTTATTATATAAATGACACATTTACATATTTACAATGATACAGATGGACAATGCCATAACACCAATACAAGTTGTAATATGTTGTTTTTGTGGATTTGAAGAAACCCATTCCGATATGTCAAATTCTGAATTCTGGATTTATTTTGAATGGTCAACTCCATGATGACATATTCCACCCAAACACATCTCAGTTATTACCCAAGTTCAAATCAAAACATCTTTTAAATCCCTAATCAATTTGATAAACATTATTACAATTTTACATTGCCAATGACCTATGTTTTGAACACTTTATTAAAAACAAATGAGCCTACTCCAAATAATACGTATGAAGGCAGAGATATCTCTCACAAGATTATGGTTAATATGTATTGTCCGTAATTGGTTGTATGGTCATGAGGTGTGTTCTCTCTGCCTTACACACGTCTAGTCAACTGGCGTTCTTTTAAGAACATTCTAGTGGTACAGGGTTGAGTAGGAGTACAGGGTTGGGAGGCCTTTTTTGTTATTCTGTTATATTCAGACACATAATATTTTAAACAAACTTAAAATAGTCTTCTTAGTGCAACTCTATGAGTTAATTTTTCATTTGATAGCACGTGTTGCCAAACACATTTACATTGTGCGGTAGCATACAGGGAAGATATAGGCACAGGATGATGAAAATGTAGGGGGTCAGGGGTTGGATGGCTGTTGTTTGTAACTGCAGGGGTCATACGAAGGAACACAGTCTTCTGATTGGCAGCAAGGTGGGGTCATCCTGGATCAAACCTGCCGCAACCATTGGCATTATGGCCGTGAAAATCCTATCCAGGCAAGAAAAAGACAAAAACGGCTTTAAAAAGGTTTGGGCAGGAAAACCTGCAACTGAACAGAATCTTTTCATAAGAAATGTTGACAAACAGAAGATTAATTACTATTCCATTAACCTAAGAAGCCTATTTGATTTATTATTTTATATTTGATCTATCTATTATTTTATTATTTATTATTTTATGCATCTATAGAATAGATTAAAAAAATATTATATATATATATATCTATGTGTATATATATATATATATATATATATATATATATAGATAAATGATGTACCTGATCATTTTCACACAATACACATAAACTTTCATATCTAATAGACCTAATTGTATTAGTCACGTTTGACTGTAGTGTATTAGGTACATTTGTGGTGTGTAGGGTTAGGTATCGTTTGAATTTTATAGATTCCGGTTCTGGTTCCAGTTCTGCTTATCGATTCCGGTTCTTAACGGTTCCGAGTTTCGGTTCCAATATGGTAAAAAAAAAGAGGTCAAATGTTTAGATAACAAAAACATCTTTATTCTTTTAACAATAATAATAACATTTTGAGCTGCTTGTTGCTTGTAAGATGCATGCACACAACAATTACAATAACAAACATAATACATTTTTTTCGATTTATTTTATTTTTTTAAACCATGCCTACCTAAATGACGGAGATTCAACAACTGAGAACAGAGCCCTTTCACCACAAATGCCGTTACCGCTCTGTGACACTCGTCAGTTTTCTCCTGGCTCATTTTCCCCATCATTGCCAAAGAGAACGGTGTCTCGCGGCTTGGTATCTCGGGGCTTGCTGTCCCTGGCTCTACTGGAGGCTCTACTGGAGGCTTGACTGGAGGCTCTACTGGAGGCTTGACTGGAGGTGCTTGCGAGGTGCTCGCGCTGGCGGACACGCTCGCATTCAGAGACCGCAAAACATCAAACACGGTACATTTTTTAAAATCGATGCCATGCAGCCTTAGATGTTTGCTAAGATTTGACGTGCAACCTGCCTTGCAGCTAATGCATTTCCCACATTTACTGCACTTGGCCGTGTCGTCGCTTCCTTTGGCATAATAAAGCCACACTTTTGACCGTGCGCTTCGGTCCATCTTTCACACTGCTAATATTAGCATGGACATGTTGCGTTGTTGCGTTGATGCGTGACGTAGACAGGTCCTGGCAGATTAAAGAAATGGCAGGTAGCCGCCACGTCCTTGCAGACATATAGCATTTGTTTGCGATAATAAAGATTTATATCTCTTTTAGGAACCGATAGGCAGAACCGAAATTCAACTTTTTCTTCCGGGTACCCGGTACTCGGCATTTGGGATTCGGTTCTAATTTGGAACCGAGTTTCGGTACCCAACCCTAGTGGTGTGCACATGATAAGTACATGAATAATATGTATGCATATATGAAAGTACACATATTGGGTACATTTGACTGTTGTGTACTAAGTACATTTGGTTGGTGCATTCTGTTGATTTGACGGTGGTGTATTGGGTAGATTTGAGGTGAATTAGGTACATTTGGCAGTGGCATATTCTGTAGATATGACTGTAGTGTACTGTGTACATTTGTGGCATATTAAGTACATTTGTGGTGTATTCAGTATTTTTGTATTACATTTGGCTGTGCTGTTTTCTGTGGCGATGTGACCGTGGTAAACGTATACTCACAGTCGCCTGATTCCTGACTCTGGCTGAGCAGTCGGGGTAGAACATGGTGGCTCCGGACCGGCAGCATCAGCAAAGCAATCCCCCCCATCCTCCAACTCCTCACTAAAGGACATGTGGAGAAAGGCCATTCATGTTTCTGGTTAGAGATACAATTGGATATACACTACTCATAACAATACCCCTGTTTCAGCCCGGTGACACCACAATATCTAACATCAGTATCGATTTCTTTGTTCACGTTAACACATTTCTTCTGACCTCTTGTAGTATGCTAGCTCCTCCTCTAGCATGAAGACTTGAGCTTTCAGTTCGTTCCTCTCCTGCAGGACGTCTCGAAGTTCCTGCAGTGTGAAGCGCTTGTCTGACTCGTCGTCGGAGCCCCCGGCGCCCTCCACCGGCTCCTCGTCACCACCGCACGACCCCTGGGTTTTAAAGGAAAACCGAAAACCCTGAAACAACTTATTTTCGATTTAAAAGTGATGTTGTGTTAGTTAGTTAGTACATAGTAGTGCTATGGATTGATCCTGGTCCAAATCTCAACTTTGAAGTTGAGATTTTATTTAAAGTTGAGTCAAAGACTTAAATACGTAGGATACAATGTAATGGACCTTTTTGCAGCATGTAACTATACAGTGTGGTTTGGTTAATAGGCGAAAAAGCAAGCACCACAGCCATAGCGAGGCCCCTGTCTATCGCCCCTTTCAAATAAATCTTACCAATGAGCCGGATGCCACCTCCACCTCCTCCTCCTCCTCCTCCTCCTCCTCCTGGGATCTTCGGTCTGTGGAGGTTGTGTAGAGCGGACATCTTTTCTCAGACTCGAAGACACCGGCCAGGAATCCAGATTCTCCTCCTCCGCATTCCACCCACAGTGAATTCGGCCTGATGGGGTCAGGTGATGCTACCATGGCCTGGATTTGGACACACACACACACACACACACACACACACACACATACACACACGCGCGCGTGCATGCACACAAAATACAATAGAGGATCTAAAGGTCATTGTTAGATGAAAACGCGTGGACAATGATAGGAAGATAGGAGGCGGGGATGGGGGGTACAGGAAGTGTGAGTGTTTATGTGTTTGGGTAATAAACACAACAGCGCCTTCAGTTCTTCATGTGAACTGTAATCAAGGGATTTCATGTGACTCCAGATTCAATCACAAGGGGTCACTGTTAACGCCAGGTGTGACTCCAAACGGTCTCACACACCATCTGGAGACACAAGCTACTAGTTCTAGAAATAGAAGAGCCGCCACATTTCATTCCAAGATTGTCGAAAAGTTTGTTATGATAAGAAGTGTGTGTGTGTGTGTGTGTGTGTGTGTGTGTGTGTGAGTGAGAGAGAGTGTGAGGAGGATAAACTGTTTTTGGAATGTGGCTGATGTAACTATGATAGTGTGGTTAATTATATGTTGTATTCTAATCTGTATTTTACAATGATATGTGTACCTGCCCTGGGATTGCGGATGGAAATTATGCTAAAATGCTATAATCCCGTACAATGCATCTCCTCTCATTGAGACTAATGCCTTCTGTACATTGTCCCTGACAAATCATCAAATAAACTAAAGTAAATCTCCTTGTTGCTGCTTACGGCTGTCTGAGTGGACACGTGCGATGTCTCAGCCGGAGACTTCCCCGCCTGAAGTTCCTTCCCAGCAGCAACCTCCGTGTCCATCTCTCTCTCTGGCTCCCGTACGTGGCGGCACTGGGCCTTCAGCCTGGACAGCTCCTGCTGCAGCGAGCCCACCTCCTGTAGCCTGGCCTGGGCCACCGCCTCCAGCTCGGTCCTCTGCTGGATGGCGGCCTTGCCCTGGCTCTCCACCGTGGCCAGCCTGTGGCGCAGGTCCTGGTTCATCCGCATCAGCCGAAGCTGCTGGGCCTGGAGCTGTACGAGACCAGGGGAAGAGAACCTGCTTTCAGATGTAGCTCATTTTGTGTTTTATTTATACTGTGTTCTTTGTTGGTCGAGGTCAGAGCTAGTCTTTTTCCTCTCTTGTCGTTTTGCTCTCTGATTGGTAGGTAAGTAATTTGAGCAAGTGAAGATGAACTGGAATTAAATGATTTCAGATAGATAGCTTATCATGCCCATACCCATGTCTTTCCCTCACAATGCCCAAATCAGAGGTTGATGTGAACATAGTTTTGGGTTAATCAGGGTTAATCGTGTTTGTTGTGAACACAGCATAAATGCTCACCGCCTCCACATCTTCGTTCCTGCGAGATAACTCATGGTCTTTTGCGCAGAGCTCGTGTCTCTGTTTGTTCACCATGTCTCTCATCTTATTCGTCAACTGCAGCTCCCTCTCTGACCTCCCTGTGTCCACAGAAGACATATTCAGGGAGATGGTGATACATTATTGTAACTGAGAATTGGTTATATTGGTATTATCTTCCAACACGTACTCTGGCCATAATTACCATCATAATATTATGCATTTTCATGTATTATGTCATATTGTCGTGTGATTTTTGTTGAGATTAAGAAACAATACATATGTCTTATGTATAAAGGAAGGTGACAATTTTGACAGATCAGTCTGACAAAGGTCTAGTACCAAAACGTTACAACTAATAAAGGTTTTGCAGCATTGTAAGCTGAGTGCGAGAGTTTTTTCAACAGTCAATACATGCACTAACGTACTCCGAGGCACCGGCACTACAGCACAAGGATCTGCAAGTCCAAAAACCTTTTTTGTCTGTGATAATATAAATGACCATATAGTCCAATGTATTGACTTCAAGTCGATTATTTCATCTTAAAGGGCCCCTACTTTACCACCCGGTGTGAATAGCCATTACAAGCCATTTCAAAATTGGCATGAGACTACCTTCTAGTGACATCACAAGTGGAAGTGTCCACCCAGATGTATGATAAGATGTAGATAAGCCTACCGGTTGGTACAGTCCACTGGGTAGGCTGGTAGATCTAGTCATCATACATCTTTAAAAACATTTTTGTGGCAATTGACTAGTTTGAATGAAATGAAAATCTGTATTTATACTGTCTGTCAGAGTATGTTTTGTCCTTGAAAGTAAAAATAACTGCAGCAAACATGATGAGCACATACGAGCTGTATTTCTGTCTAGGTAAAAAATAGATTTACAGCTCACCCTCCAGCATGGCCCCCCCCCCGCTCCCTCTCTCTCTTGCTCTCTCTCTCAGGTCAACACGATAGCTAATATGCTGCACACACAGTTGCACATGGCTAACATTAACACCATTTAAGTCCAGTATGAAATGAATGAGCAGTGCAACATAAGGAAGACACACCAGAGCTTTTATGAAGTGAACCAACACACAACAGTCCACGACTGTTGATTATTACAACATTACTTACTTACTGTGTTGACTTAGGCCAGAATGGCCGCCGTCAGCCACGGTGTCGGACCCTCCACACTTTTCGCACTTCCATCAACATTACTTCGCTCAATACTGTATTATTACTATTATATTACTACCATCATGCATGTACCATACATATGTTTGCATACCATGCAAACATTCGGCCAGTCCCTTTAGGTGAGGTCTCGTGGTTGGTTTTTAGGTGCAGTTGAATCTGTTCAGACTGCCAACAGTCCCTTAACAGGCTAGCATTGTACTGTGATTGGTCAATATATAACAGGGTCAGCACAGCAGCACTAGTGTCCAGTGCACCCATAATGTTGTGAGCAAGACTCCTGCAAGCGTGAAGCCGGTCAACAACAACGTGTTCACAATGCAGAACTCTTGCATATATATATATATAACTGCTTATATATTAGCAGAGCTGTACCACTTAGTAACACCAATTTTTTATTTTATTATATTGTAGATGTGCAGTTGTAATCCTCGTATTCCATAATTTTACAGATAAAGTACACAGTAAACAGTATTTGAATATAACTGCCAAAGACAGCAAGGCTTTGATTTGTTATAGGCCTTATACTTTTAAAAACTGTGATTCTGAATGGTTAGAATGAACACGCCTCACTCTGAGCTAAATTGTAATGTTATTCCAATGTGCATGCAATGGCCTGTAAAGTGATGCAACCCAATTTGAAGCGCCTACCCTCTTCATTCTGTGGCTCCTGTTCAGCGCTGGGCGCGTCTTTGATTGACAGGCTGGCCAGAAGCCTGTTGTTCTCCGACTGCAGTTGAGAGATTTGAGTCAGCAGGTCCTGGATCTCTCCTCTCCACATATCTTCCACCAACTCAAGTTCCTGACAATTGGCAAAACAAAACATCTTATATTGGCACTTTTCACATTAATCCAAATAACATTCAATAACTAGGCCTACAGGTTTGTGTTCTAATGAGAAAAGTACGTTTTAGTTACATTTTTATTTTGTCATACAAAAATGTCAACTTGCCAGGGGGAGCAAGAATTAAGAGTAATCAACAGAGTTAAAAGAAAAACAAAACCATTGACTCTGTAGATGCGGGCTACAAGGGCTATACCCTTGGAGGTCAGTGCGGCGCTGGGTCTCAAACCTCCTGGCGTTTCCTCTCCTTGTGGTGTCGGTCGTCCCGCTCCTGCCGCAACCTGTCCAGCTCCTGCCGCAGCTCCTCCGCCTCTGGGCTGACGGCGCTGCCGGACACCAGCACCTCCAGCAGCTCCAGGATCCGAACCACCTTGGGCATGAGTCGCAATAGAGCTTCACATCCATATCGGTCAATCATTCGCTCGAACTCCTGACCCACGACGGCAGCGATCTCGTACACATCCACCACGGTCATCTCCGTCGCCTTCTTATCCAACGCAGATCCAAAGTGCTCGATCTCCATTTTATGGTATTCTAACTTAAACTCTTAAAAATGTAAAACTTAAATCACATCCCCCCCCTCCTCCCCTCTCAGTTTAGACGTGTCGTTTCATAACAATTAAACTAAAGTTTGCTACATGCCAGGTAATCACGGTCCACTGGATCCAAACTTTAAAGTGGTGTCCATATGTGCTGCAGAGTGTCGGCTGCTGCCCAGACTCCGGCTCTAGTGCGCATGTCATGACGTTGTTGCTCGAACCGTCGGCAGGCCCACCCGTCTGCTCTGTGGCCACGCAGCGAACACTACAGCTTTTCTACACTTAATGGCTGTAAAACTTACAGTATTCACTTATTAAAACGTATTTTTATTTGAATTTTTAAATTGAAAACGAGGAATCTAACGTAATATAAACATGTAAACACGTAATGTTTACTTGTTTAAAAAGTAAACATTACATGTATCATTCACTGAATATGAATTGTCAAATTACATACATTTAAATTAATGTAAATTTGTGTTCATTTCAACAATAAACAACATTATTTCAGAGGCTGTTAATATCGATATTCAGTTGAATTAATTACCTTTGTGCTAATCGTTTTTACCAAAAAAAAGAATGAAAAGATGATAGTAAAAGTAAACTCAAATGTATCGAAGTACTAGACTATGTTAATCAATGTTTTTGATAGATGCACATTCACACACTGTGTCACTTATCTATGAAATACCAATCTATTAAACAGATCAAGTGTACGCAACGTGTTTTGTGTTTTGTTAAATATCTAAATGATCAAAAGAACAAACTCCATAGAGATATACTTAATCATAAACAGTCATTATTTATTCAGCACATTTACAATTCTTACAATGGAAACCACCTTTATCTTTACTAAAATATATTAATAGATCTGAGTGTATAAAGACATTACATACAGTGGAAGGACAGAACATAAAAAGATGCATTTTAAAGCCCCTCCGAGAGGACAGAAAGAGGGTGAATTGTAGACCAACCCAACATCCCAGTATTAATCTGCTTGTCTCAT
>OMNR01091768.1:0-13055 GCA_900303205.1 Mora moro
TCTCTCTCTCTCTCTCTCTGGTCCTCCATCTCTTTTTTTCCCTCCCCATCTCTTGTCACACTTGTGCTGTATACCTCCGTATGTTCTTTCTCTCTAGGCATCTCTCTCTCTCTCTCTCTCTCTCTCTCTCTCTCTCTCTCTCTCTCTCTCTCTCTCTCTCTCCCTCTCTCTCTCTTTCTCTCGCTTTATTTGAAATACTTTTATGATCAGTGATGATTATACAATGGATCAGGTCAGTGGCAATGAAACCAGTGCATCTGGTGATGGTGATCCTCCTCCACCAGAGACCAAGAGGATCTCTGCAGTATGGGACTCTTTCACTGTTTCTGAACGTGATCCCTCCAAAGCCATTTGTAAGCTTTGCAAGTCCAAAATCATCAGAGGTAGGGATTCAAAACATTATAATACAACATCTCATACATAATCATCTGTTATATGTTCATCACATGAGAAAAACACCATACTGTTTAAATAAAATGTTTAAAAAGAAAATCAATAAATGTTGAGTATGAATTTATGAAAACTCTAGTTCATGCACTTTACTTTGTGCTTCTTCATACTGGGTTCATTGATTCACCGAAGGTTATTCATTCAAGTTTATAAAAAACCTGTTCTGTAAAATAGTTCTTACTCTTGTGATCAAAAACATTGATCTGAAGCTCAATTGTGAGGCTATTCTGTAAATAGTTTTCTAATAAATAATAAATATAGCAACTTCTGATCAACCCATATCAATTTCAGCCTTAAAACAAGCCACTTCCGGTTTGAATCGGTTTATCCCGCCCATTCCGAGTACGGATACGGATACAGATAATTAAGTTGGTTGAACAGATACAGATACAGATAATGGGTCTACTCGCTCAAGCCTACAGTACAGTTACAGTACTTCGAAGAAGAAGAAATTGCAATGCAACTGCTGGCTGTCCAATACATCCATACTCACATTGGTTCCTCGCCAGGTTGTTCACCTTTTCCAGACCATGAACACACTAAAACTGGAACTATGCACACAATGGTGAAAACACGTGTCAACTACAGTATTTTGATGGTTGTGTTTTTAAATTCATCGCAAATAGTTTCAGGAAATGCGTAAACAATTGAGAAAAACGGTAAATCGGAAGCAAATAGCTTTTCTGGAGGGAGACCTGCAAAAAGAGAGATTTGGATTTTGGACTGTTGGACTACAAAGACAAGGTTGAGGAGAAACCGTGGAATGGCATTACAAGACATGCTTGGAGGGGACTGAACACGATGATGGTAAGAAAACAGTGATGAATGCGACTCATCTGTAGGAATGACACCTGCCCCTGTGATATTAAAGGAAGGGAAGGGTCTTGATATACCCAGATGTCCCTTAACACCAGTTTTGTCCCCAGGCCTGGAAAATGTCAACCATTGTACCAGTGCCTAAAACAGCACACACAAAATCGCTTAATGATTTTAGACCCATCGCCCTCACAACTTCACCTCTATTAAGCAAATGCATAGAGCGTCTAGTGCACAAGGAACTCTCACTCTTCTGGATAAAGTATATGGTCATCTAGTCGATGCCAACACATATGTCTGTATACTTTTAATACGGTCCAGCCCCATCTTCTCCTGAGAGGCCTGTGTGACCTGAATGTCAGTAGCAGCCTTGTCCTGTGGATCTGGGAACAATCATTGACAATAAACGTACCTTTCAGCCCAATGCAGACTACATTTCTAAAAAAGCAAGGCAGCGGCTGTCTCTCCTCAGGAAACGGAGGAGCTTCAATGCCAGCAAACACACCCTGACCTACAGGTCACTCATTGAGAGTGTTCTCACCTTTAACATCGTCTCCTGGTATGGGAACCTCTTAATTAGACACAGGAACAAGCTGACCCAGGTGGTCAACCGGGCCAGCAAAATCACCGGAGACAAACAAGATCTATAATGACCCCACCCACCCACTTCACTCATCATTCCAGCCGTTGCCATCTGGTAGGAGACTCAAGGTCCCACTAGCCTGGAAAAATGGGTAAAAGAAATCATGTGTGCCTTCTGCTGTGACCATTCTAAACAGGGACATAATAAAATATCCCCCCCTACCCCCCAGTAGCTCATGAGCGCTGCTGCTGAAAATGTATTTTAGTTGCTCTTCACTGTCTGTACTATACTGTGTCTGTTTTATACCGTATATTGTCTGTTTTTACTGTGTTGCCAGATTGCCGAAGACTCATTTCCATTTTATCTTATCTTATCTCTGACAGGCTGGCCCTTCACCAACATTGTGTGCAAGATGAGCGGTTTTGTCCAAGGCATGTCCGTCTCTGCCTCGGTCTTTACACTGGTAGCCATCGCTGTTGAGAGGTTTGTACCGTATGCACTAGTATGCATAATTAAGGCCATTTCCTTAATTATGCATAACTGTAAGCCTTAATAAAATTAAAACTTTAAAAAAATCACCACCCGTACAGTTGTCATGAAGGAGGAAATGAGCTATAGAGACCAAAAGTGTTTTTTGTACCAGGCTGTAAACATGTTTATTTCAGCTGTAAAGTTGGGCATTTTAACATGGGGGTCTATGGGGATTTACTCCCTTTTGGAGCCAGCCTCAAGTGGCAATTCAATATACTGCAGTTTTGGGCACTTCCATGTAGGCTTCATTTTTCAGACTTGGAGTTTGCCCCTTGGCTACAACTCAAGTCACTAGAGGCTGCATCTGAATCCCTCTGTCTATTCATATTTAAATAAGCTGGCTTTGTTAAAGCACTATTAACCTCCAGCCATGCATATATCCATAACAGTGTATGACTGTATATATATATTTTTATTTTCCAACACTAGGTTTCGCTACATAATCTACCCCCTGCAGCCAAAGTTGACACTACTCTTTGCAAAGGCAACCATATTGTTGATCTGGGTGCTGGCGGTGGCCATCATGTGCCCTGCGGCAGTGGCCCTGAGTGTGGAGAAGTTCGGCTACCATTTCCTGGTATACAAGGACAACTTTGACCTCACCTACCCGCTTTACATGTGCTATGAAAACTTTGCCAACCCGCTGATGAAGAAGGTGTACACCGCAGTGCTGTTCACCCACATCTACATGGTTCCTTTGACCGCCATCACAGTGATGTACGGATGCATTGGCGTCAAACTGTACTCCACCAACACCACAGCCCAATGCCCGGCGCAACGTGTGGGCCGGCCGGTCATATCTCAGAAGAAGATCAAGGTGATCCAGATGCTGATCATGGTGGCCTTGCTCTTCATGCTCTCCTGGCTCCCACTGTGGACCCTCATGATGATGACCGACTTCGCGGGCCTGGACAACGAACAGCTGGACCTGCTGTCAAGCTACTTCTTCCCCTTCGCACACTGGCTGGCCTTCTCCAACTCCAGCATCAACCCCATCATCTATGGCTACTACAACGAGAACTTCAAGAGGGGGTTCCAGGCAGTGTGCAAGACCAGACCATTCTGCTGCCTGCTCCGCTGCTGGCTGTGGGACCAGAAGACCAGCAGGACCAGGAGGGGGAAGTCCACCCACAGAGGCTGCAACGCCGTTGGCCTTAAAGATCCTATCCCCATCCCTAACCACATGGTCTTTGGAGTAAGAAACCGCATTCACACCAATCAAAACACTGACCCCGTCTCGCTGGAGTTGGCGCTGAAGGGGCCAACCAGGCTGGGCGTGGTGGTCCACTCAGAGCCAAGCAGCGTCAAGCAGAGCTCAGAGACGTCTGCAGCGGGTAAGACAGGGCTGACGGGGAAGGAGCATGACAAGGTCAGCTCTCTGGGGAATTCAGTGTGCCAGGCTTGGGATAATTAGTAGTTAGTTTAGTTTCCTCACTGGTTAAGATGAGATGACATTCATTGGGCGAGATATCCGAGATGAAATTCAATAATGACGTCCCTTTTTGGATGAGAAAATTACTATTTATTGTTCTACTTTTTACCATACCCTTTTATTCAAAGCAATTTACAGGAAAATTCTTTTTAGGTACACGGCATTATTGAGCAGGTAGGGTTAGGCATCTTGCTCAAGGATGCCTACAGGTGCACTGCGGACATTGTAGTTTGAACCCAGAACCTTTCAGCTTGGAATCAAACTCCTAACCACTACACTATCCAGCCTCATAAGTATAGGTACAAGTTAACGTCCTGTACCTTGTAACAACCTTACAAAGTAAGTAAGTAAAGCTTATTTACTATAGCACCTTTCACAGAACAGTACAAGAGTAGAAATAAATTAAAATTAGGACAGTGAAACAGTACAAGAAGCAAACAATAAACATAAGTAAAAAATGAAGACCATAAGACAATTAAAAGAAGCAAAAACAATAAAACAGTGAAAACATAAGCAACAACAGGCCTCAGAGACATTAAAAGATGGACACTATATAGCACAGGGTAAGACAAAGGCCAGTTTGAATAAATACGTTTTCAGCGTCTTTTTAAAATCGCCAACAGAGGCCACTGATCATATGCCTATTGGAAGAGCGTTCCATAAAGACGGAGCCACCACTTCAAAGGCACGGAGCCACCACTTCAAAGGCACGATCTCCTTTTGTTTTCATTCAAGCACGAGGGACAACCAGTGGTCAGAGGACCTAAGTGACCTACTGGTGGTATATGGATGGAGCAGATCACTGATGTATACAGGTGCCTGACCATGCAAGGCTCTATATGTAAAAATCAGTACCTTAAAATGGATCCTAAACCTGATGGGAAGGCAATGTAAGGAAGACAAGATGGGTGTGATGTGAGTCGTCCTACAGGACCTGGTCAACAGCCTTGCAGCAGCATTTTGGACCAATTGTAGGCGGTCCAGTCTAGCCGGGATGATATAAAGAAATGAATGATCATTTCTAGCTCTGGATGTGATACAATGGATCTGAGTTTGGCAATGTTTCTTAGGTGGAAGAAACAAGTACGGGTCAGTGATTTTACATGTTGATCAAAGAGCATAGCCTGATCGAAAATAATACCAAGATTTCTAATGTTGGACTGTACGGCTGAAGAAGGGGACACAATTGTCTTTTCCAAGAGATAAGAGGAGAATCAGTCCAGGGCGCTCCCAGAGATACTCACCCACTGCCTAAGCCTTTCAGTCAGGATGCTGTGATCTACAGTATCAAAAGCTGCGCTAAGATCCAGCAGCACCAGAACTGAGCATTCTCCCACATCAAAAGACATCATTATGTCACTGGAGACTCTGAGAAGAGCTGATTCAGTGGAATGCTTCTGACGCAAACCAGACTGGTAATTATCCAAAATGTTGTGTACAGTCAAGACAGCAGTGAGTTGTTTGGCAACAACTTTCTCTTTTTGAGATAAAAGGCATATATTTTTTGGTAAGGGATGGATCAAGATTTGTTTTCTTCAGAAGAGGCTGGATAACTGCATATTAAAAATAACCTGGGAAGCAACCGGAGGGAGCTATTTATAATAGAGACCAGGCATGGACCAATAGACCCAAGTACATTTTTAAGCAAGGACATTGGTAGAATGTCAACAGGGCTTGAGGACGTTTTCATACTTCCCACCAGATCAATAAGGTCCTGCAGGGAAATAGGAGACAGTCCAAAACAGGAAACAGTCCAAAATTTACGGCTGAATAGGTTGAGCAGAATAAGGAGTAGAAGAGGGGATGATGCTTGTTCTGATGTCGCTAATGTTATCCATGAAGAAGGAGAGAAAGTTACTGCAATCCTTTTTTGAAAAGACAGGCACAACAGGTGGAACAGGGGTGACAATGTTGTTTATGGTGTCAAACAGGACCTTAGGGTTGCGTTTACTGGAGAAAATTACGTTTTCAAAGTAGGAAGCCCTCGAGGCTGTTTAGGATGCGAGAGCAGGACACACGTTTATTGGGCAGAGAATCTAAAATAAAAGACAGGTTGAACAAAACACATTCATGGTCAGTAATATGCAGCTCTTCAGTGCAAATAGAGTCAACATTTAAACCAAGCGAAAAGACAAGGTCCAAGGTATGACCCTTAATGTGTGACACAAAGTAACAATACTAAACAAAAGTAACAAAGTCAGCAGCAAAGCTGATAAGAAATCACTGAATTCTGACAAAAAAGAGCCATTTGAGCCAGGGGGTCGGTAGATTAAAATACAATAAAGTGGATTTGAACAACCAACTTTGGTCATTTGTCTGACTCAAAAAGCAGTTCCTAGAGACCACAGTGAGCCCCCCCACCCGGCCTGATGTCCTGGGGGTGCTGATAAAAGTACAATCTGGTGGGCAGAGTTCAATGAGAGGGCCATATTCCAAGCTCATCTGCCAAGTCTCGGTCAGAAACAGGAAGCCCAAACAAAAATTGTTGAGTTTGAGTTATTCGCAATGGAGCGAGCATTTATCAGCACCATCCTGAGGGGCACAGACCCACTGCCAGCAACAGTGGAGGCCTGAGCCAAGGGATGCAGGTGTCTGGAGTCTGACACGCCCCGCACAGCGGAACGTCTCACCAGGGGAGATGCCCTATCTGTAACAACAGCCTGAATAGGGAGATGAACCGGTAGAATGTGTTAATGTTGATGCCAGGGGAGGACAGGAGGGGGGGCTAGCACTGGGGACAGATGCCTGAGAGGAGACAGGAGAGGAACAGGGGGGTTCCGGGGTGTGTGTGTGTGGACTGTAAATAGTCAATCACGTGGACAAGACTGCACAGCGTGCTGCAAATTGGCCGCTAGCATTCGGCTACCTAGTCTGTTGGGGTGTACTCCATCAGTCCTAAAAAGGGAGACACAATCCCAAAACAAATTAAAATTGTCGATAAAACCTATATTGTAAGCTCTACAGGCGGACAGGAGCCAGGTGTGGAGGCTAAGGAGTCACCAGGCTAAAAACAAGCAGTAGCCGGAACAGTAAAATCATAAAACTAGATGATAAAAATGCTGTGCCTTGTAAAAACGTATATAAAATAAATAAATGAATAAAATAATAATAATAATAATCAAGATCTAAAAAGAGAAAAACTTGCACTTAGTTAAGAATAACTCAGCCACCAGGCTAAAAACAAGCTAAAAACAAGCTAAAAACAAGCTAAAAACAAGCCCGGCTGAGCAACCCGGAACCGTAAAGTCATAAAAGTGAATAAAAATACTGTGCTTTGTAAAAACATATAGAAACACCAATGGAGAACTAAAAACTTAGCGTAAAAATCAGACTAAAGGCGTGCGCTTAGTTTATCTTAACTTAGCCACCAGGCTAAAAACAACATTAGCCGGGACCATAAAATCATAAAACTAGGGGTCCAACAAGTCAGATGAATAAAAATACTGTTGCTATGTAAAAACATATAGTAAAACCAATCGAGATCTAAAAAGAGCAGTGTAAAATACAGACTAAGAACTCAAACTAAAGGCGTCAGTATAGACAGAGCTCCGTCTCACCGTGACGGACCTGACCGGCTGTCCACGGTGTGTGTGCACGTGACAAATGGGGCTGAACGCAAATGTAGTTCACAAAACAACTTTATAGTGATGTATTATACTTAAACAAAAACACATCATTTAGTTGGGTTTAGAATGAGACAAATGGAGAAATATTTTACGATAGCTTTATTCTAATAATTATAATATAATATTATTTTTCACAAAAAAACTAAGAAAACCTTGTTGTATTTAATGTTATATCGTTTGTTGTATATATTGTATGTATGTATGGGATTTCTGACTGCAGTACTGACTACAGTTTCTCTCAGGCATCTGTTTTCCTGTAAATGTTGCCATGGTTAATCAGTTCTCTATAATACACGTGATTAGAGATTGAAGGTGCTGTAGCTAAGAGAGAGAGAGAGAGAGAGAGAGGGGAGAAAAGAGCGCGAGAGAGCAAGATTTTGAAACTAAACGACCAAAAAACGTTCACTCCCTCTCTGTTCCCTACGTTTCTTCCCGCCATTGAGAAGTGTCGCACAATTCACCTGCCTGTGATTGACAGGCAATATGGATTCCCTGAACCAATCACAGAAGAGATGCCCCGATTGGTCAGAAATGAACCGGGAGTGCTCTAAAATCGAAATAGTCTCATACAGAGGCCAACAGTCAACTCAAAACGTCTATTCTCACAGCGTATTTCACTCACTGATAGCTGACGGAAGCCATGGCATTTCTAACAAATTACACTCAAATTATAGCTCTTGAATCTTACCCACAGTACCTTTAAGATAGCAGGCTTCAAATGTGATTTTATGTAGCACACATAATGCATACATGCAATATATGTGCATGGGGGCAGTTGGCCCCTTAATAGTTGATGAGCTTTGACTGCACATCAGTATTACTGAAGTACCTGGACAACTTAAAAAAAACATGTTCAGCTGCTGTCATTACTAATACACACCTGTCCTTAGTCACACATCTGCACAATCAAACAAAGTTACTTTGGTAGATGTTGTTTTTCAGTTTTTCTGTTGGAAATGGTGATGTTTTTGCTTTTAGATAGGCAGACGTGAACTCTTCTTTGAAAGTGTAATTCTGTTTGATACTTATAGTTTGAAAACTGCAGTTAAGGTTTGTTAGGTGAATTGAGTTGCAAGGAAAAAGGAAATCTCCTGAAGCAGAATAAGTATTTTTCTATGGGATTCATGTTCCTTTCACTGACATATAGAAGACAATATAAGATGTAGTAATTTTTGTATTGTTTTTTTTTGTTACATTTTATTTAGGAGATATATTTACGTATAATTTTAATGGGAACATTTTGTGGGGTCGGGAAGTATTGATTGTAAGATTAAGCCTTAAGACTTAATCAAGATCTGCATTTGCATGTAGCCTACAACATGCTTTGGTTTCTATGCTAATGTTTCGCTGTGATACTCTAATCTGCAGCTATGCTAACGCCCAAGAAACACCTAGTTAACATGGGTATGTAAATGTATTTTGGATCAGTAGAAGCACATCAGGCTTAAAGGGGAACATTGTCACTTTTCAACCAGCTTTGTATCATTTCAATGTGGGTAGTATATGCAAATCAACAATTTACCTTTCCTCCATGTTGCCTGCACCCAGCTACTTTTGTCTGCTGGATGACACGGTTCTCACCATCCGATTTTGCCTAAAATTGGTTAATAATGTTTTAATAGTGAAAACAGTCTATAGGTTATTCACGTGATTTACTGCGATTGATTTTGGGCTAACCACAGAGGTTAAGACAAGATTAAAAACACAAAAGTTATTCGTTTTTAACTGAAGGTTTGGAATGGTAGCTGGTAGTCTTTCTGCTTTATATGTAGATTTACTTCTAAAGATTGTGCACCTATTTCTGTCACAATAGAATGTTTAAACATTCATTTTAAGTGCAATTACTAAATTAACAAAAAAACGCTCAATACTTCAGTTGGAAAACATAAGTATTATGCATTTGCAACAATGTGCAATTGGCTTTAGTTGTCATATGTATGCATGTTATAAAACGAATGAAAGTGGGTTGTGGGATGTGTTGTAAAGCATTGTGTTTCAAGCCATTAGTCTAAAAAGGAATCAAATTGAAAAAAAAGCAAATGTGGTAAAAGTGAACCATATTCTGTTTGTGTACACATGACAGTGTTTGTTAACAGCTTGGCATCTCGTTCTGTCAGATTTGTTGCTAAGACTGTGTTGCTAGCCCATCTGTTCCACCTGTTCCAATGAGGATGACGCGCCAAGAGAAATCGCTGGCATTCTTTCCTCTGCTGCCAGTGTGGCTGTTGTTGTCCTAGTGCCTATGCAAGTTGCTCCCGTCAGGTTTCAGGTTGTGAATACATGTGCGGCTTCTTTGTTATGAACTTATTGATGTGTCAAACTTGGACCTTGTTTAAGGCCTTCTTTCCCCTTTGTGTAACTGTGATTTGCAACCAAGTTAGTACATTGACTATGTTCTAAATAAATATATACATCAAATTGCTTTGTTTTGGCTTTTGATTGAAAAATAACCAGTTCCCTTCAGATCACATCTAAAATGTGTGGCTGCCAAAATGGTTGCCAGCAATGGCCACTCATAGCTCTCCTACAAAAAACATTTAAACAATATTCATTCTAGCATTTTTAAAGAAAAGAAAAGTATCTGCAGATGCATGTGTCGTGTTCAAATAATTACATGGTAAGGGTTCTTTGAAGTATTCCAAAGAAAATAATTTAATTTAAATTGCCTTCTTTGCAGCTGAAAAAAGTCAAATGGATAGGAAATGGACTGCACCTATATAGATTTGATCTAACCCCTGTGAGATCATAGACTCCATAGACCCTAAGTCTACGTAAGAAATGCATCTGCTGTTGCTGTCCAGAGCAGATGGATTCATTGTGGATAACCACTGGCCTAAGGTCTTCTTCACATTTAACCCAAGATGGTTAGTGTCACACCATTGCACTAATCTCTCTCTTTCAGAGTGGTAAACTGATGGACTACTTTGTGCATTAAGCCTAACTATAGAAGGACACCCTTAACCTCTGCCACAAGCTGACCTCCTATACCATAACTACCATAAGAAGGTCAATCACCAACCTTGCATCCTGGTCAGTAACAGAGATCATCTCTAAAGTAACATTGTCTACCCCCATCTCATGAAAGATACTCCACTCAGTAGAGAGAAAACATCCTTTGAGAGACTATGCTGTCACTAGTCCAAACCTTTACAGTTTTGGTTTGTTTGTTGTTTGCTACACTTGAGAACAGTTCTGTAATTAGGGATGAAGTGCACTGTATTATGGTCCGAGTTTGACAGTGGGGGTTTGCCTCTACTCACATGCGCTGTTCACATTGGCGTAACATTTGTCTAGAATTATCTCCTGTCGTTTTGTTGTGTCCTATTGTTGAAGTTCATGTTTACAATGGTTGAAGATGCCCCCTACAATGCCCCCTAGAATGAAAATAGGGGCCTCAGCGGTGCGTAGAAATTGCTGGTGAATGGTCTATGTCTCTAACTCAAGCTCATGTCGGTGTTGCAAACAGAATTACGCACCCACCCTTGCCTCTACCCAGCGTCTCACTCCTGTTCGAGCGAATGTGAGAAAAAAAAACCTCCAGCTCACACAAGACGAGTCGGAAATACCCTGATGAAGCCACGTCTCAGTAAGCACCATAATATAAACTTAAATGTATACTAAACATGTAGTAATATATATTAAAAATCTATGCATAATAATCAGCAATATTAGTTCATAATTATAACATATATTATTCATATCCTGGCCGTTCTCTAGCTAATGGGTGAATAATACACATAACTCATATAGCCATGGCAACCCTTCCCCCGGCTCGTTAGCCCTTGTATAATATACGATTTATATATTTTTGTGGCAAATACATGGATATATATCTTTTTTTTAGGCCATGAAAGTTTGCACCCACTTCCCTATGCTTTTCCTCCCAAGGCGAGCCTCAACTCATTTGGCAGGGCTCTGCTGGAGATGGTGTTTTCCCCTGTTTGTATGTGTTGAATGCACTCCTGACCACCATGACCAATTAGCTTTTAATGAAACATTGCTTGCATCTGTTCAATGTATAGAATTTATAATATCCAGGATATTATAAATTCTAGAACTGACTCAGGCATTAGTTCTCATTAGTGTACGGATGTTTGTGTTGAGCATTGTACCGTTTCATCATCAAGCAACCCTTGGTTACTTATCTCACCGGCTATAGGCCCATTTGTTTTGCTTGGTCGGTTGATTGGTGCTGAAACATTTGACAGCGCAATAATTGCAGGTGGAATCGAGTGTTAATCACAGCTCTTTCGCCAAACCTGGAAGCCCTTCCAAATCCACAGAGCCTTGATAATTAGCTTGATGTAGGTTGAACACAAAAGGGACATTTGTCTTGTACCGGCTTCCATGGGCATCGAACCGTGCCAGGTTCATCCACTCTATGGGGCTTCAATTAGAAGTCATGGACACTGGCCGACATCACGGTCGTCTCCAGTCGTCTGCCAGTATGTGAAGATCAACCTGAATTTTTCAATTTACATTCTGAACTTGGATTAATTTTTTTTTATAATTTAAGGAAATGAATAGGCTTGCTCTATGTATACAGCCAAGAGAGCCAGAGATGACCTCATCATAAACAAACAAAAAAATAAACATGAATATATGCGTCCATACGGCAATCTGGGAATGGATTCCCTTTCGTCTGCAATCGGCATGAGATTGAGAAGATACATCACTAAAAGCAGGCTATATTTCCTCCTGAAGAAAGTGACTTAAACACGTTAGCATCGTTAAGATGTATTGATTGGTGATTGCACAGCAAGGTATGACAATATGAAGATATGACTGGCGAGCCAACCTATAGGCGACATGTTTAAAAAAAATACCCTTAAAAAAGACAAAAATAAAATTGATCATCAATCTACTACAAAATGAGACACGGAGACATGATGAAAATGATGTATTGTATTATTGTATGTATTATCATTAATATTATTATGAATACAAGAGATAAAAAGGGTTTATGGTCTTTGGTGCAAACGGTGGTCTTTGGTGCAAAGCCACTACTTCAGGATTAAAAACCAAACAAAACGAACCCTTCACATGGCTGTCATCTATAATTGTAAAATGAAGCTCTACGGTGCAGATTGTACATCACATTCCACGCAGAACAATTCAATCTCTTCTAGCACCCAAGCCTATCGACTACTGTGTTTGCTCACCCCAATGGAACACACACACACACACACTCATTCTTACATATGCACAGGTACACCGACTAAAACAGGTATGCTCGCTCACACACACACACACAGTGTGAGATGAACTAAATACTAAATAGAGCTGTCCTCTCTCTGCGTCTACTGTGGGGGGGAGGGGGCGTCCCTCATTCTGCACGCGACCGCAGTGATCAGCGCAGCGCCTTTCCCACTGCCGTCCTCAGACTGCAGGAGGCACACCTCGCAGCCGGGAGCCAGGTCCTGCACCGTCTCACGCATGATCCCAGAGAAACTACAGGGGGAGAGGGTTTTAGAGAGAGAGAGAGAGAGAGAGAGAGAGAGAGAGACACAGAGAGAGAGAGAGAGAGAGAGAGAGAGAGAGAGAGAGAGAGAGAGAGAGAGAGAGAGAGAGAGAGAGAGAGAGAGACACAGAGAGAGAGAGAGAGAGATAAATACCT
>OMNR01091776.1:6036-19216 GCA_900303205.1 Mora moro
TATATATACATTTATAAATGGGAATAGGCAAAGTTTCGCTTAGAAATACTTGGGCAAACTGGGCAACGTTTGAAAATAAAAAGTGAAGAAACGCCTATCCTCATGGATAAGTAATGTGTTCATGTGACCAACAGAGGGCAGTTTACACCTATGGTTTACACAAGGCCAGGCACACATCATCGGTTGTGTGAATAATGTTTATTATTACTAGTATTGCGCTATTCAAATTACTGGGAGTCAAGCAAACCTATCATTTTATTTTGTCTTTTCCAGTGGTGGAAAGTAACTAAGTACATTTACTAAGTACCGATTTGAGGTAGGCCTACTTGTACTTTACTTGAGCGTTTCTATTTTCTGCTACTTTATACTTCTACTCCATCTAAGGCAAATATTGTACTTTTTACTCCACTACATTTATCTGACAGCTTTATAAAATCAATAAATACATCTGATTATATCAATGTCGCGATACTCCTTGCTACCCGCCGTGGCTTTTCCTGGGCTCCTCCGATGCCAATTACACAGGTGAGTCTTGTGTAAAAACCGGTTTATACATGTTTGTAGGCAAAGCAGATGGTGTAATGCAATATGTTATGAAGCCTACACAGAAGTTTTGGTCTCTATAGCTCATTTCCCCCTTCATGACAACTGTACGGGGGGTGATTTTTTATATAACTCACCCGTTTTAATTTGATTGAGGCTTACAGGTGGAGTGACAGGTGGTGCTGTCACAGGGGGCCTCACCCAACCTAATCAGACTCGGGCCATGTGAGGCTGCCTGAGCTTCACCTTTACCAGCTCCTGTGTCAACATACACCACCACACCACCTTTATTTGCAAACGTGCTATCTCAAGTCTGGATCTGTTTACTTTATATTGGAAAGACTCCTGCTTGAACTTGAATTTGACATACAGTCGGCCTAATGTCAGAGTGGATGTATCACTATTGGAGTGTAGGTGATCAGTATCTTCTGATGTCATGCACCATTTTTCAATACTATACTTTTGCCTGACCCACACAAATCTTTGACACCTTTCCACACTTGAGACAGGTAACCCCATGCGCAGGATATTGTCTTGGCTTGTGTTTCCAAATTTCTTGCATTGCATTTCTTGCAATGACGACACTCAAAAATGTTATTTTAAATGAAAAGTTGCCATGTTGTTCTATTACTACCGTGCACAATGCGCAGCTCAAATGTCTACTCCGCCTACGGGCGATGGGTGACAGGTCGATTTGGAAACCCCCAACTAGGCTTATATTTACCTAGTTTTATTTAAGTAGGTTTTGAATTAATTAACATAGGCCACGTCGCTACATGCAAAAAGATATTTGGTTGCAGAGTAGGCGTAGCCTACACTTTTCATAGGCTCTCGCAGAAAGAGGAAGAAGACTACGTTACAGGATACTTTGATTTTAGCACTGAATAGTTTGATTTCAGCGCCCATGCACTCAACAGGCCAAATCAAATTAAATCCCCTGTCGCGACACTGATTTAACCTGATGACGGTTGGTCAGTCAAGTCACAACAGTCCGTTCGTTTTTGTTTTTTAAATAAAGGAAAGCTTTGTTAAAATTAACTTGTAGGAAAGTAGCTTTTAAAATGACCTACTTTTTATTTTTTCATTTCATTCAATTTCATCAAATTAACGGATGTTTCAGTTCCACCTCTTGGCAATCTCCCTCCCTTCTGCGGTTGGATGGGTGGTCTCTCGTCACATACATCCATCCATCCATCCATCCACTTCCACATGCTGACGTCTGGTCTGAACAGCTATATGGCCCGTGTACATTCAGGCAGAAAGTACAGGTGTAGGCCCTACCCAGAAGATTTCGTGTCCCTCCCTTTTATTGCTCCTTTGTTTCGCCGGGTGAAGGATTTAACAGCAAATGAATTCGATAGTTCGCACAGTGAAGATATCATACTCAGTTTCTGCTCTTATAGTGGCCTCGTCGTCTCCATCTTAGAGTGTTCAAATATTTTTTAAGTGATTGATAAGCGGAATCGAATATGTTGCGCTTCGTCTCCAAGAGCCATCTCAATGTCGTCGTTGTAGTCGTCCTTGTCGTCTTGCTGGGGTAAGACTTTAAAATCGTTCATTTAAAATAGGCCTTGAAATGCTTAACTATGACTAAACACACTCGACCATTAGGCCAATAATTAACTTTTTGCCCATATGCCTAACGACTGATCGGAACACTTCACTTCACATATATAAATGGTTTCTAACAAGGCTACGTTATGGCCATGCTGTTACATTCACATTTCAAGATAGTGCACATCAATGAACAAATAAGTCATTTTAATTATTATTTAAGTTATTCTATGTAGACTATAACTGAAAAGAAACAATTATTCATCCGTTTTTTTTCCCAGTCCCCTTGTGTTACTGGTGACGAAATATGTTAGACTGGTTTAAAACGTAGGCTAATTCTGATGCCAAACTATGAGCCTATATATTCATTATTCAAAATGAACAGCACATCCTAGGCCTACATCTAGAATAGTTTATGTTATTATTGAAATATGTTCAAAATAAATAGCCTAAATACCCTTTGTTTTCTAGCTTTATATTGTGGTATTATAGGCCTACCTTGAAAACAAAACTAAACACAACATACATATGGTCAGATTCACATGCTAATCAACAGTTCCTGGATGTAAAAGTGCAGTTTTGTGTATTAAATATAGAAGAAAATGACACGGAAACTATAACATTTGCCAGGTGCTCAGCGGCATAGCCTATAAATAACAGCTATTAAGTATTATATTAGGCCTATATTAACTTGTGCAATTGCTATAGCAAATATAGGGCTATATCTGTATGTTTTTTGTTGCATTGACATGACAATGGAGCCTGGTAAACACTATATGCCCACAGCGATGGACAATTATAATTGACCATTCTCATTTTACCGCACAGCACTTAACGCCCACCATCTGTGGGTCTTACAGTAATATGCCAAAATATGACATGCACATATCATGTCCACAACGATGGGACATAACAAGTCCCATCCAAGTTGCATTATTACCCATACTCATGTCACCATTTCACAGTACGCCCACTTGCTTAGCTGTGGGACTCGCCGAAATTACTTTGGCTTACTCTATAAACGGAGTGCACGTATATGGAGGACCGAAACTGCCACAATGAAAAATAAATAAATAAATAAATAACTCAATAAAATAAATTATAATAATAAAATAAATAAATGTACAAATAAGTCTAAATTATCAAATACATGTGCAGGTTAATATAATTATGCACAGAAATAGAAAAAGAAATAAATTGCATGTCTTCCCAATTTATTCATTTCCATATTTATTCATTTCCCTACTTTCTCGTTCAAACGTTGGTCGGGCGTGTCTTGATGTCACTGGTTAATCTGATTGTACTTGTCTCACTCCCCACTTACTAGCCAACTGTAACGCAGCCTTGTCCGCTTTATTCAAATATGATCCATGATCTGTTAAGGGACATTGTGCCAGGTCCCGCTTCCACGTCAGCCGGTGGCTTTGCATCCTATCATGGACTGGTCTGTACTGCGGCAGACATTGTAAATCTCGCCTTCGCGGTGTAAATGCAAGACGCTTCCGTGCTGCATGCATACAAGCATTGCTACTTTATTTATTGAATAAGACGCTGAAAGTGCACAAGTAAACCCCTTCAAATAGTGGTTTAGTAATGGTAATACTGCATTTATAAACATAGTCGTAAAACTATTTGTCATTGAAGACGGACTCATATTCATAGCCAGCAGCCATCGTAAAATTGTGCGCAGCTCTTCAGGTAAATTTCGCTAGGTGACGTCATGCGCATTAGCATAGCGTTAATTATCAGAATTCAGAGAGCTCAGAAACAGGAATGAACTAAACCCCTGTGGGATAGTGAGTGGTAAGATAGTGATAACGGTCAAAATGATCCAATTAAATTGTTTAAAATTAAAACAATAAAGGGGAGCAAACAATACAGAATAGTGATTGGTCCTTGGCAACACTGTTTGCACATGCGCAGCTCATCCACGTCTATGTCAGCTGCTGCGGGGACTGAATGTGCTGCTCCTGAACAGAGTAGACGCAGAGAGAGGTGTGTACTGGCGACCCTCTTCTATGGAAAGTAGCTGTGGTTTGTCCAAAAAGTCGCTAAATCTAGCGCCAAAGTCGCTGAGTTGGGAAACACTTCAGGCTAACAACAACAAGGCAACTGAATCTCTCGTGGAGCCAAACTCCAAGCTGATTGGCCAGGGGGATGTTGCCGGAAGGGGAGGGCGCTTGTAGTTGTTTGAAAACCCGGAAGTTCTGGGAAAAACCATTTGCCGGGGCATTTCGGGGAATTAAAGTAGCTTATAGCTCGTAATTTTGATCCTCAGAACACAGTTATAAGCATTTTTTTCATTTGTAGGGCTTTGTTTGGTAATTTGGACATCATTAAAATATCGAACATCGGTGGAATGTTCCTTTAAGCTTCTCGGAAACGTATAGTATAATGTGCGTGACTGTGTGGGGCTCCGTCTGGGCAGCGGTTGATTTTGATGTTCGTGTCCCAGAGAGGGTTAAGCTTCTTGGACACTATATAGTATAGCGCCTCCGTGTGCCACTCATTATGAAATACAACAATGGTACTAGCTTAAAAAGAGCTATCACAAAGTTGGCGTCGGTCATAACCATGGGGATAACACGTCCTCCGCCCTTCCTAGTAACTCTTAGCCCAAAATGTCATAGTGTTCGATTTCTGGTTTAATTACACTTCAATGAAGTCCAAGTTTTATTCTGTAAAGTAGATGGATAGAGATACAGGAGGAGAGATGACTCCTCATGTCACCACCTACTGGTCAAACACGGTGACTAAAATGTGCACAAAACAATTCAACAGTCCTCCTGCCTACTATTTCACCATTCATTGAGTGGAAGATAATCCAAAGTAGTCCAGGTGGGTTCAAAATCCTACTGGTGCCATGTACGTGACAGCGGTGGCCTAATTACCCAGCAACCTTTTCGCTCAGTGCACTCGCTTGTACCAACCAAGGGGCAAACTCCAGGTCTGAAAACTGAAGCCAACGCGGAAGTGCCAACACCTGCATTTCCTTTAATGGCCGCTTGAGGCTGGCTCCAAAAGGGAGTCAATCCCCATAAACCCCCATGTTAAAATGTCCAACTTTACAGCTGAAATAAACATGTTTACAGCCATAAAGGTATGCATAATTATGGGCTTTGAGTGACTGGTGGGTGCTGTCACAGGAGGATAGCCGCTAGCTGTCTGCAGACATCACCTCAGCTAGGCTAATTTGCTAATTCAGATTAGCCGGATGTTGGGCGGAGTCAGGCACTGCCAAGATGGCGACAGCCGGGAGCCGCCCACTAAGCTTCACAGCGGCTCTTCAGAAAACCAATGGGTGACGTCACGGAGACTACGGCCATATTTTATACAGTCTATGGTACCAACATGTACCTACTTTAATGATTAGTTCATGAATATCTGTGAATCGACCACATTCTTCATGAGTCATTCCTAATTAACACTAGCCGGTGAACAGCACAAAACTAGTAACGACATTCATTACTAATTACTTAAACATTACTTACCCTTTTTGTGGCCCCCTCAAGTAAAGCTGACGGTCTACTGTTTTCAACGTCCTTTACCAGTTCATAGTTTTATGTTCACATTGTTATGTATCTGGACATGCTGCATATCGTTTTCAGGGGAATCTGCTCTATCTCAAATGTACTTGTAAGTCGCTTTGGATAAAAGCGTCTGCTAAATGCCCTAAATGTAAATGTAAATGTAAATGTAGATTACGTTCTTTGTGAATTTCCTTGTGTTGCTAGAATGCAGGAAGGACACTGCGCCACTGCCCAGATGTATTCAGAAAGGTGCGGTTGTTTAAATAAAAGGACTGTTTAGAAGTTAAACAGTACAGTTGGCAGTGTACACAACATTAGTCAGCCACTAATCCCGGCTCCAGCATTCCTACTAGCAGAACAGAAACCAGAAACTGCAAAGTTACGCCTTGTTTCCTATTTCGTTATGGAGATATTCTACCGAAGAAAACACATTTGCATGAGTGGATGAAGCTTTCGGAAGGGGATTTTAATAAGTGTATTTCTACAATGGCCAATCTGCACGGTGTTGATTCCTTTACAGGCATGTTTTTTACAGCTTACTACTGCTGGCCGAGTTTGTGTTCGTCAATTATGCGCTTTTATACGCAAAGGCCTAGGAGTTTACTAAACTGACATATAGGCCTAGGCCTACAACCCAGAAGGTTTAATTGTGTAGTTGTAGGCTATTGACAACAGACAACGGCAACAGAAAAGTAGTCTGGAAAAAGGTAGCCAATTTCCTACCTTTCCTATTTTATCTCGTCATAACCAACTTGGTTTGTTGTATTGAAAGTAGGCTAAATTAATATAAAAATATAGGCCTATATAATAATAATAAGAAGAAGAAGAAGAAGAAGAAGAAGAAGAAGAAGAAGAAGAAGAAGAAGAAGAAGAAGAAGAAGAAGAAGAAGAAGAAGAAGAAGAAGAAGAAGAATTAGAATAATAATTAGAATAATAACTAGAAAACCTATTATTTCTGAAGAAATTGTACTACATTACATGCTTTTATGTGCGTATATACATATGTATTTGTACGTATGTTCACGTATGCTCACCCATTTCTTAATGAACTAATCATTAACTAGTATCATTAGCTACTATAAAATGTGATTAGGAGTTACTATGGACTATAGTTAATTCCTCATTTGTCCCCCATTTACTACTCAAACAGGAACACAGAACAGGATCCGGGATCTGGAACAAATAAGTCCTGTAGTCCACGTGATATGCAAATTCACACAGATCAAGACTTTAACAGCCAAGGACATTTACAACATATGCTTTGGACTCTACTGTTTTCACAGTCCTTTACCAGTTCATAGATTAATGATCACATTGTTATTATGAAATCAAGGGCCCCTGGGCCTGTGCACAATAGGCCCGTGCGGTGATTCAGGCCTGATCTGGACATGCTGCATATCTTTTAAGATTGAGTTATGTCATGTAGGCCTATATAAACCAATATAAATTGGACCACTGCGTATACCTGCGTATCACGTAGGTATACGCTACACCACTGGGCCAACATTCATTTAGACCAAGGAGAATGTGTGAAGGCAGATCGCGCTACTGCCAAGGCGGTTGTTTAAATAAATAACACAGTTAACACTGTTAAACACAATAGGTTTGGCAGTGTACTCGACATTAATCAGCCACTAATTTGTGTTTGAGTTTGTGTGTATGTCCATGTAGGTACATGTACATGTTATTGTTTGTGAACGTATGTACGCATATGTATGGGTACATATGTTTAGGTATTTGTACTGTATGTACTGTATGTTTCTGTACATATTTATGTATACCTATGTGTACGTATATCTGTGTACATATGTATGTATGAGTATTTCTACGTATGTTTAGCTATGTGTACTTACGTATACGTATGTATACGTATGTTTACGTGTGTTCATGTATGTGTACGCATGTTTGTGTGCGTATTCAATGTTTTGATTGTGACAGCCACTCACACACACATGGGATTTGCAGTTAACTTTAACTTTAATTACCTTAAAAACGATATGCACTATTGCTTATGAAGGTTTCATACTTTTCAACTGCCTTTATTATTTCTTCTACCATCAGAGATCTTACAATTTAATCAATGACTTCTCATTGCAGTCTATGAGTCTGTTTGGGAGTGACTTTATCAGGTTGCATGTAACCGATAAACAATGTGTGTTGCTTTAACCAGTTGTCTGACCATGAACAAATTATTCCTGAATATTTCAACAAGTTCCTCTTATTGTCTTTCTAGGGCCATATACTTCTTTAAAGGAGATGAGATCCAATCCATACGGTAATGCAATATCTCCTTTTTTAATGTGAATTATTATGATAATAAATACACGTAAGCAATCGAAGTAAAGCCTCCAAAAACTATAAGACATATGGCATAAGATAAGACACATGACAGAATTATGAGCTAATAGTTTATTTGTTGTGTTTAAAGTTTTTGCACAGAAAATGATGAAAAAATTGATGAAAAAAAAAATGTAGAAAATGATGCAGCTTGGAGGATCACTGATCTAATCATGGAGAAGGGGTAAGGTTACTTTAACATTTATTTCAAACCTGTACAATCAACCTGTACAATCTCTATTTTGCAGGTTAGGTTTCCTTATAGAAAGTCTAAATATATATCTTGTTGTTTTTCAGAATTAAGTATCCCAAGCCTAGTGTAATGAAAGGGTAAGTCTATCTATCTATCTATCTATTGTCCAGTATCCTCATATAATACCGACATTTCTTTAAATCAAAATGCAAATATATATGTACAGAAACGAAGCATAGAAACAACGACAAACTGCATACACAACTGGACAGGCATTTGCACATTCAACAGAAATAAATTGAAAGTGTCCACTTCAGCACTAGTTTTGTGTAGACAAACTGTTTGCAAGAAATGCGGTCCTAGTTGATGAATATATTAATGATTAACCAGGTTTGTTGGCCAAACCTGAGCAAGTGGCACGTTGGAAACCCTATATCTCAGCAACAAAAGGGGCAATCAAAATATGTTAAAGTGTTTTGGACTCTGGACATCTAGCTGCAGAAGGGCGGCAGCAATAGATGATCAATTGTTTTTTTGTGACCAAATGTATAATTATTTTGATTGTTACCTAAGGAGGCCAGTAAAGAGAACAGGATAGTCAACATGATATTACACTTCAGGTTATAATACATTCGTACAGGCACACATGCATTTGAACACATATAGGCCTACTGTATATGAGCCTACAGATGCATGTGTTGTAAGTGTGCACTCATGCGTATGTGGATACAAAAAGCAACAATACAAATAAAGTAAAATACAAATGGAAAACATCAACTGACACGTCTGTGGACAAGAGAAGCTTATATTGACTGACTCCTGTCACTTACCCTCCCTCCTACCCACCCACCTGTGGTTGCAACTGATCCTCCCACCCTATCCCTCCCTCCCCCTTAGATTGAGTCTGTTGCAGTGTCTTGTAAAGGTTGATAACCAGCCCACCGGCCTGAACATCTTCATAAGTGGATGGGTTGTTGAAGCTTGTTCCCATGGTACCTTAATCTTTTGTATCTTGGAATTATTGGAATTGTATTATGGATTATTTCATTTATGATGTCAGATAAGATATTGGCTTTGCCCATTGTGGGAAAATTATGGGCGTGGCCCCAATTTGCAATTAGTTGTTCTTGAAAATAGGAGTGTCCATATGCCACCATATCTCCCACTGACACATTCTGTCAACACGTCGCCAAACACTCTCTAAATGGGCCACCAATGGTCCAAAAATGGGTGCGGCAACAACCATTTGTTCTCCAAGTCCACCCAGGGAACACCTAAATCCTGTTCAAACCATCTTTTCAGGGAACAGAGCATAAGGGATAGATATTAACGTTAACAAATTTAGGCTCCAGATTTTTTTTCTTTGCCTCACCTGGCCCGAGTCAGGCTCTGGGGCTGGGTGAAGCTGCACACCTTTGGTGCATTGCCAAATAAAGGCATACAGGTTAAACCAGCCACCCCGCATATACTAAAGAGGAACTAACATGGCATCGTACCACCCGCTCTGCCTGCATATCATCTTAACAATTTGAACCGGTTTATCGAGCCAAACTACAGATTTAACGTAGGTAGAAGGCACAGGATAGAGTGGAGTTGGTGGTTGATGATATCCGACTCAGAGCTACGCCAGAGCTACATGTACTACACGGTGTACCTGTTGCCAGCACCGCCAGGCAATACAGATTACATCATTGGCTCTGGATGCTGTGGCTGACCCCTCAAGCATGTTTCACACTGTTATTACCATAGCAATCGGAGTACTTAAACCCATCCATTACACTGACTGCTCTGCTCTCGCTCTGCGCGTAGATATACCCATGTGTCCCTTGTGCATTGGGGGCCAGCATTTATGCTTCTAAAGTCTCTGGAATCATGATCCTCCATCCTTTCATTAAAACGCCTCCCGCACTCCAGAGCTCACTCCGGTGGATCCAGTAGGACTTTAGCTGTTGTGGAAGCTCCTCCTGTCTTGGCCACCATTTTTGACACTGCTGTATAAGCTTTGGGCAGACAGAGTCCTATAGCTTCTCCTTCCAGCTCTTTCCTCCTTCGTTAACGCCTTCCCGGGGATGTGGTATATGTGGGAAGTATACCTCAGTAATCTGAGCCGAAAGCCCTGGAAGTATGTCATCCAGTGCTTTTGTACCTAACATAGTCTACAATGGCTTGTGGTCAGTCCCTATTGTAAATTGAAGGCCTATTATATGTGAGCTGAGCCTTTCCCATGCTCATGTTACCGCCAACGCCTCCTTCTCCACCTGGTCGTATCTCTGCTCTGTGTCAGAGATACTGCGTGAGATATAGGCTACTGGGCCCCACCCCCAAAAGATGATGCAGCCTGAGGCCATATGTCCACGATAGCCCTGACTTTATCTGGGTCCGGTGCTATGCCCCCTGCACTGATTTTGTGGCCCATCGACACCACCTCTAGCTGTGCGACTTCACACTTTTCAGTCAGACCCTAATGGAGTCTGGAGAGGGCCACTGCTCATCATTTTATTTATTTCTTTATTTCTTTATTTTTATTGAACCTTTATTTAACCCATTAAGACCAATAATCTCTTTTTCAAGGGAGACCTGGCCAAGACAGGCAGCAGCATAAATACATAAATGTCACAGACAGAAAAAATGTAAATGTAAATGTAAAACACAAAGGAAACAAAATTAAAAAGAACCAAAGAACAAGCATAGGGAACTCATATTTCAAAAGAGAATTGTTGCCTTGATGCTTCCCTTGATGCCGCCTCCCCAGCACGCCACAGCAAAGAACAGTATGTTGGCTACCACAGACCACAGTCTCGGAACCAGGCAAATGAAAAACATTGACATCTTACAGACTCATTCATTCTTTGAGTTTCATGAGTTTCATGTCACTCTGCAATGTGTTCCATGCCAAGGGTGCAGAATACACAAATGCCCATCTTCCAATTTCCATACAGACATTTGGGACAGAAAGCATAAAGTATTGTCCGGTACTTTTCTGTGTGATAAGGACATAGGTAGTATGGGAGCAGACCAAGAATTGCTTTATATGTGAATTGCTGTATAAGTGTACCAATGACAGAGCCTACGGGTGGCCAGAGCAGGCCATCCTACCCCAGACTATAACTCAGAGCTTTACAATTGGTAATAAACCTCAAGGAAGCATGTTAAGCTGTGTCAACCATATGAAGACACTGAGCAGAGGTGTGCATATATAAAAGATCATCATAGTCCAGCACAATATAACACTGCATATCACTTCCGTCACTTGGTCCAAGAACTGAAACAACCTCTGACCCACACAGTTTAATGTTTAATGTCTATGTGTTTATATGTGTACTGGTGGAGCTGAACCATGCTGTACCGAAAGCAAACACCACCAACCCTCGTTGTGTGGAAATACAGTTTATTGTATCTTGTTCGGATAAAAGTGACTTAGTGCTCATGAATACAAAAAAATACCTCATTTTGAAAGTGTGCCTCAATAACGTCGAGTTGCCTGAATTAGAGCATCTGCTGTCTTTGTGTCCTTCTAGACGAATGGATGTTAACTCTGTTACAAACTGGAATGCTCCTCTGGTGTGGGAAGGAACGTTCGACCCTGTGGTTATCGATTCCATCTACAAAAGAATGGATCCAAGAATTGCTGTAATAGTGTTTGCTGTTGGCAAGTAGGTCCACACACTCCCTTATTTTCTCTCTTATCCTGTTCCTGCATTTACTCTTTTCTCCCTATTTGTTTTTGTTTTTCAACAGACAACATGTTGAGATGTGCTACTTGGCTAGTGTCACCTTGTCTATATAATAGTTATGTTTTTGTCCCTAAAAACAGTAATATGTAAGCCTTTCTCACACATACCTACTGACACACACACACACACACACACACACACACACACACACACACACACACACACACATATATTGTGGTGTGTGGTTGGTGGCTGGTTTAAGCAGCTGGGTGAGGCGGCACACCTGTGGTGCATTGTTAAACCAGCCACCACCTACACACACTCGGGAGCTCTGACATGTCAGTATCTACCATCTGCTCTGCCTACAAACATTATCATCCCTGCAATAAACCGGTTTAATCATCACAACCTGTGTCCAGGGGGAGGAGGAACCCAAGAAAAACGTAAGAACTTAAGTGGCATGTAGCAATACTCCTTACTGCTCCTCCGACCACAGGACACAGGTTGTGATGATTAAACCGGTATATTGCATGTTTTATTTAATCTCCAGATTATGTACCTGTGTGAAGTGGTTCTGGGACAGGTCCAGTTCTGTAAGGTTGTTCAGATTCTGCAGCTCAGCACCGATCAGAGAGATGTTGTTACTCTGAAGAAGCAGCACCTGAAACACAACCAATAACTGCTTATAACCAATTAACCAACTAACTAATTAGCCAATCAGCAATGTCTGGTTGGTTGTCTGTGTTGGGTGGTTTGTGTGTGTGTGTTAGGTGGTTTGGTATGTGTTAGGTGGTTTGTCAGTATGTTAGGTGCGTAGTGTGTGTTAGGTGGTGGGTGTACCTGTGTGTTGGGGGAGATGGTAGGAGGAACTCGTCGAAGTCGTAGTTCGTTACAGTCCACGGTGCGTGCCTGGTGGTAGACGGACTGGGGTGTGTACCAGGGTCGCGTCTCACACACACACTGAGCCGGACAGCCCACAGCACCCCCTAGGGTGACATCATCATTACAGGACAGCCTTACCAACCAAGACAACTCAAATGCTAGACTACTTCATAGACTAGACTAGACTAGATTAGACTAGATTAGAATAGACTAGACAGGACTAGATTAGACTAGATTAGACAGGACTAGATTAGATTAAACTAGACTAGACTCACCTAGACTAGATTAGACTAGTCTAGATTTGACTAGACTAGATTAGAATAGACTAGATTAAACTAGATTAGATTAAACTAGATTAGATTAAACTAAACTATATTAGACTAGACTAGATTACATTACATTAGACTAGATTCGATTAAACTAGACTCAACTAAATTAGATTGAATTAGATTATATTAGACAAAATT
>OMNR01091800.1:0-21407 GCA_900303205.1 Mora moro
ACACACACACACATGCGATACACACACATATAGACACACACACAGACACACACACACACACACACACACACAGCATGTAGCCTTGATACAGTGTATTTCTAAACTAGCATGTAACGCCTTGATACAGTGTATTGATTAAATAGCATGTAGGTTTGATACACAGTATTTATAATGGGTGTACATGATTCTTATAGGGAAACTTGATATTAACATCACTGCAGTATCAGACTTCTTTTGTCTACAGTGGCGATACAAACGCTAACTAACATAACACCTTTTCAATTGTAGAGAGTAAAGCTGGTCGCACACCAGACTGAGCACCACTTCACACCACATAGTAGAAAAAATATATATATCTAGAAGAAATATGGTAATACATGTAGAAAAAACAATACTCTGATATGAATGTCTTCATTTTTTGATTTTAAAAAAACCAAAGCAACACAAAGAAGACTTTTTGAAAGACAGAACAGTTTATACCTTTTAAACTTAGTCCCTTGAAATTGTATTAGTGCAACACGGCCGTTTCATCAGTCCTCTTCAGTTTCTGCTTTGGAAACACAGCGCCAAAGCTTGCTCGAAGGTCAACAATCAACTTTTCGCTTTCATTGCGCTCTGTTGAGTGTGTACATAACGGCCAGAAGATGGAGCTGGTGGTACCATCTAGAGCTGGCTGCGCATGTTTTACAAACATGGTAAATTACCTCTGATTGGTTCGTTCACACCGGCTGGTCAGAGAAAAATCCACGTTTGATTCTTGGAGGAAAACTCGAGTGATGACATTGATGAATACGACATCAGAGGAATTTATAGTCGCTGTGGAGTGCGCGGACAGTCCACGCACGGCCGTGGCATTTAGAGTCGCTGTGCGGCCGGCATGTGACTGTGGACGAACGGGCAGTTCGCGCAAAAAACTCCCGTGTTGAAATTCAACATGAAAGAACCAGGAAATTAAATTCCTGGTTCCAGTCCACCAGTACTCGTGGACGCCGGTGTCTGTAACTGTAGTAGCACATGAGCGTAGTGCGGCGCGTAATTGGACAGCAGACATCGTGAGTATTTTTCGATTCGTGTTCAATTTAAATTTCCTGGTTTTAAGCACTTCCCATTGACAGTGTTGTAAACTCCCACAAGCAAAAAAAGTTAAATTTTCACATTTTTCCACACCCCCCTGGTCGCTTCATTCATGCCCTTGGGCTCGCGTCGCGTCGCCATCCTCCCAACTTCGTCTTCCAGTGCCTTCTACCATTGGAAGTACATTGGATCGCGCCGCCTCAGTGGCCAAGGCAAGAGCCTAGCGTGTGTGCACCTTAATGGGAGGCGGTGCCGATCCAAGAGCCTAGCGTGTGTGCACCTTAATGGGAGGCGGTGCCGATCCAAGAGCCTAGCGTGTGTGCACCTTAATGGGAGGCGGTGCCGATCCAAGAGCCTAGCGTGTGTGCACCTTAATGGGAGGCGGTGCCGATCCAAGAGCCTAGCGTGTGTGCACCTTAATGGGAGGCGGTGCCGATCCAAGAGCCTAGCGTGTGTGCACCTTAATGGGAGGCGGTGCCGATCCAAGAGCCTAGCGTGTGTGCACCTTAATGGGAGGCGGTGCCGATCCAAGAGCCTAGCGTGTGTGCACCTTAATGGGAGGCGGTGCCGATCCAAGAGCCTAGCGTGTGTGCACCTTAATGGGAGGCGGTGCCGATCCAAGAGCCTAGCGTGTGTGCACCTTAATGGGAGGCGGTGCCAATCCTGAGGCGTCGTGTCTGGTGGGGCCGGGCCCTGAACAGCGCGCAAGGGACGTTATTTTGGTCCACACCGGCTGGCGCAGTTCACCCACGGCAACTATAAAGTACATAGCGCACGTCGTAAGTAAATGCAGTTTTGCGTGAACATATTTAAAACATTTCCGCTGCGGTTTTCCACAGAGTATTTCCCCATCGACCGTTTAACAAAGCTGCTCACTGTTTAGACCAGCGGTCCCCAACCTTTTTCGCGCCACGGACCGGTTTAATGTCAGACAATATTTTCATACCGGTACCAAATGACCCACGGCCCGGAGGTTGGGGACCTCTGGTTTAGAGGATAGTTTACTGATTCAGTAGAAAATAACACTATCTCTAGCTCAAAGTAAAGTTTTGGCATTTGGCGTCTTTGAAAACCATGAAGGAAATTGTAACAGCCAGCACGTTAAGAGTTACATTTCCATATACTTCAATGTAATACGCCTCCGTTAGACTGGCATTTAGAATTTACAAGCATATGTGATAGACCTATTCATCATGACATTTATCGCAATCATTTAACACGATTGACATTGAAATTCCCCATGATTATCATGATTATCCATTTTTCCCATAATCGCCCAGCCTTGCCATAAGGGCCATTTGACTTTTCTCAGGTACCAGACTGTAAAACAAATTTGACTGACATCACAAGACATGTGACTAGTGACATGTGAATGTCGTGTGATATTCACTCAGAACTCTACACGTTCCCATTCAAAGAAAACCATACAAAGGAAATTAAGTTTGACCCCAACTGGAGTACGCTTATTTAAAAAACCAAAAGAACACACCAATATGAACTTTTTTTCACAAACAACCAGACATTTTTAACCCTGGTGTTCAGTGTCGGATTCAGGCTAGCTTCATGTGGTCGTGCCAATCCCTGAAACAGTTTCTGTTGGACGTTAGACACAGAGGGATTTCACACTTCCTGCAGTAAATGGGTGTCTTGACATTGGGGTTGCCAGCATTCTGACACCTCCTACATTTTCTCCTGCCGTCTGAGCCAATATTCCGATAGTATTCTGGCATGCAGGAGCCTGGTGATGGTTCGGATGCTTTGCCAAAGTTCACCATTTCTGCAAGAAGCTTCTCCCTGAAGAGCTTCTGTGTCAACGGATTGGGGTTGTTACTCCCTTTGCAAAGCTCCTTGTGAAGGAGGAAACTGTTCACCACGGCAATATCCAAGAAATGAAAAAAAAAGGTTTTATACCATTTCATAGTCTTGTGATGGACATTATAGTAGCCTATCAGAGCGTTGGATAAAGTAACGCCACCCATGCTCTGGTTAAAGTCTGCGACAGCATCCGGAATGGGCACGGTCTCCTTCTGCCAAACACCCGCCTCCTTCACAGTTCTTTTGATGGTACGTTGTCCACTAAATGCTTCATGTACAGTAGAGCACATTATGACCAGCCGAGTGTCCATCCACTTTACAAATAGTGTATTGTTTTTTCGAATCCACCTCAGATCTCCCCTTTCTGCTTTTTGTGGAAGATTGTTCTGTTGAGTCCGAGGGAAGTCCTTTAGGCTGGACTGAATAGTCCCACAGGCACCAGTGTTCTTTCTCCGTAATTCCTCAAAGAGGGCCGGGCTGGTATAAAAATTATCAACAAACAGTGTATAGCCACTATTAAGCAGAGGGAATGTCAGTTTCATAACGGAGGAGTAGCTCAGACCATGGCGTGGCCTGAATTTAGTCTTTCCCTCATGCACAAAGAAATTCCATGTGTAGGCTGTGGTGGAGTCAGCCAGTACAAATAGTTTATACCCCCACTTTGTAGGCTTGGTTTTCATATACTGCTGCTTTACACTAATTTTGGCATTGGACGTGACCATCCTTTCATCTATGGAGATGTTTTGGTAGGGCTGGAAATGGGATTTGCAGGCGTTGATTATCTCAGTGTACAGCGGCTTGATCTCAAAGAGGCGGTCGTACTCTGCAGTTGTTTTCTTTGCGTTGTTGACTTCATCTTCCTCTGGGTTGCTCAAGTGCAGCGACCACATGATCATTGCAAAACGATCCTGTGGCATGGTGTCTGTAGGGAAGCGGAAGTTATATGGCCATTCCTCCTTCCAGTAGTCTGACATTTCATGAACAGACATGAGGCCTGAGAAGAGCAAGATGGCCAGGAAGATGTAAAAATCTTTAACAGTCAGTGTTTTCCAAACAAATTTCAATCCAGACTTCAATCTCTTTTCAGCATTTGCGTTTGTGTTATCAATGATTGTGCGAACAACAGAAGCACTAAAGAACAGCTGAAAGAGCTGAAGGGGAGACCACGGCACAGTGGTGTCGAATGTGGGGCCAGGGTCCTTGGCGGGTTTGAACACGATTGGGTCTGGCCGTTCATCCTTCTCCTCTCTAATATGCCACCTATCTTCGCCCTCCTTTCTCACTCTTGTAGTGGCAGGCCCGTTTCGCCCACCTTGCTTACTTTGTCTCCAAGACTTCAAGGAGTCTTTGTCTTTTGTTTTCGTAGGTGAGCTTGAGTCAGATGAAGACTGTAGCTGAGGAAGAGGAGCAGAGAGTTGTCCACTGGAGGATGATGGGTCATTACCTTCATGATCCTCCTCATCTTCACTGTAGAAACAAAATGAAAGAGGGAAAAAAAAGTCAGTCTGATTTAGTAGTATTTTGACTCGGAACACACCCAATTATAAAATATAGTATTCTTATAGCGTTCTATTATCAGTAAATTCCCTTGTGTATGTCAATATTTTGCCAATAAACCTTTTTACATCATATCAAACTTTCCCAGGCAGTAATGCGTCCTGAATATAAATTCTAGTGATCGAGCTCTAAACACTCACTCACAAACAATGACACAAGATATTGTAATGGCCAATGTAGTCCAACACAAATTTGATAACTCTATCCATGACCAGAGGCCTGTTTCAACAAGCTGGGTTTCCAGGTTAACCGAATATGGTAAGCCAGGATTCAGGGGAAGCCAGAATTTTTCCGATACCAACATTGGACTACTCTCAATTCAGTTACCATGGCGACTCATGCTGTGAACCTAACCTGGAGCAAACCTGGTACATAGCAGGTTGGCTCCGAGGTAACCCCGCCGTCGGCTGCAGTGGCGACTTCTTTCTAACGTCTCAATGGTTTAGACAATGGCAACACACTTTATATATACACTATATGGCCAAAAGTCAGTGGACACCTGACCATCACACCTATATGAGCTTGTTGGACGTCCCATTCTAAAACCATGGGCATTTTGCACTCAAAATTGTATTCGTATTCGTTGTTGTTTTATTAAGGACTCACTTTTCTGCAACTTGAACAACAAATGACTGACATTTCATCCATCCATACTAAAGAGAAGACACCACTTGAACTTTCCCGCAGCTTCCCGTCTTCACCTCCGGACGTGTCCTACTGTGGTGAAACGTCGTCCAATGCGCACGTGTACCTCCCGCCACCTGCTTTATCGGAGCGCGTAACATCATGACTTTATAAAGACTATTGGACTAAACCAATATGTATGACTAAACCTGTTTAAATAAAGCCATTTGAACCTGTAATTGTTCGCCCCGTCTCTAATAAGTTTGCAAAATGTAACATTGGAGGGCTAAAAATTATTTCTGAAATACATTTTTTTAATACATTTTTTTAGGGGTGCCGAGATGAAATTTAGGTGTGCTTGAGCACCCCTAAAAAGGGTCTAAAATCGCCACTGTAAGTGACACTTCTGAATGTACCCTGCACACCAAGCCGTGGGGTCCTGTGGTAGGACAATTCATGCCCCTCTCTCAGGCTGGGCGAACGCTAGATAGGCTTCAACTAGTCTCGCAGAGCCAGCTTTTCGATGGTGACGTAGTGTAAATGAATGGAAGAGGCCGAGATGAGGCTTCAGCCGAGCATTGAAATAGCAATGACGGCTTGGGAATTCCATGATTGATCCCATCAATGGTGTGATAGATGATGGCTTTAGAAGCATGTCATGAACGCACATTTTTCAGGTTCAACCTATCCGAGATTTAATCTCTTTAAATTTAAATCAGCTGCTCTGAAACCGAAAATTGTAACAGGGTTCACTAATTTTAAGGCTTGAAAATACAACGGAATAGATAGTAGTAAATACAAATTAATCAATAAAAAATGATAAATAATACATACACATGGCTATCCTCATCCTCATCGTTGTCCGGGTCGCTGTCTCGCCCAGCCTGCATAAGCAGGTCCTCGTCGTCCGATTCAGAGTCAAAAGGAATACAGGCACCACCGTTTTCTGTAAAGGCCCCAATATTCTTAAAACTAAATAGAAATTGGCATGTTCGCATAGGCCATCGAATTGCTGTTTGAATGCGGCCATTTTGACAGGGCACAATATGGTCACTGCGATGCTCGCCTACCATTCTATCAACATTTTCTATCTAAAATGCCTAAAGTGAATGTTCAATGCCGAGATTTCTCTCTGCATATAGATAACTACAAATGTGATGAGACAATACAAGATACGCAGGTCAATAGCCCAAGAACCCACTGGTCATCAACTTTTGATAACGAAAACAAGGCAAGACACCATTAGGGGTTATAACTTGAAAAAGTTACACTTGTTATGGATGTTGTAGTTCATCGTTTGTGTAGATAACTATTAGCGATAGCTATTGCCATGCATTCGGGCACGCACAGTTATCAAATACATAATTATTGTTGCCGCAGACAGGGCTTAGGGTTAGGGGGTATCATATAATGTGGCCTGTGAAGCCCTTTGTGTAGTTCATCGTCCTCTGCTACATGTCATCCCCCCTCTCTTTCAACCCACTTTCCTGTCTTCACTGTTCTGTCCATGCAGGCACAAAAGTCCATGCAAATACATTCATGTCAAAGAGAACCTACAGTATGACCAAACTATATGACCAATGTTTTTACAGTTAGTTACAGCATACATTATTTGGATTTCGACCTGCAAGTGACAGGATGAGGTCGATAATAGTAGTATGTTTTATTGTCATTAATAACAATTCATTATGATAAATAAATAGTGTCCCTCCTCACCTTCTGTCTGCTTGGCGGCCATTTTGTCTGCATCTGGTTCCTGGGCAGGAGAATCATTTGTTGACTTTCCGTTCTTCTCACTCTTCCCTGTGAGCTGGAGAGAGAGAGAAAAAAATATACACATTCCTGTTATTAATTTAGATTTTTTTTTTAAATGTCAAAGCAGACATAAAAAATGTTTCTGTCGGCCAGCTAAACTCCTCCGGAGAGGGTTATAGTATAGGGACAGGATAGTCTAGTGGTCAAGGGTGTCCGATATCATCCACCTGCAATTCGGCAGTTCTTGACGCGGCAGTTCCAGACCCACAGTTTTAGACGTACGCATGTGCCACCAGTTTTAGACATAATGTATGCATTGATAAACTCTATCAAGGCTGCCAACATTATTAAAATAACAGTCCGGTTTTTCTATTTTTTTATTAAATTGTGTGTATATTGTATTCAATGACGGATTTTTTTATCAATATAAACATTTATTAATCTAAAAAAGCTGTATGCCTACACACATACAGACAGACAAACAGTTTTTGTTTGTTTTTTTACTTTGACTGGGCAGTTGCTTTGCCTTTTACTTCCCTATTGGATCCGGAATTCATGAAGCAGTGCTTGTTTGACCTGCGTTTGGGCACACAGTCATGGAAATCTGAGTGGAGAAATTGAGTGCTGCTTAAAGCTGTTCACTGTTATGTCATTGTTGGTTTATAAAATTCACATGTGTGGAAACTAATGTTTGGCCTAGATGATGTTAATAATAATAGTTGATGTTGTTCAGTCTCCCTCAATTAGTGGCAGATGGTCACAGGCCTCATGAACTTCATAAGCATGTATTAATTCACTTTAATTTAGTTCATTGGTTTGAGGGATTGTGGCTAAGGATTAATGCATATGTGAATTGCAAAAAATATTTAGCATTCAATGGTTGTTTATGGCTATGCATGTTTATTGGTGGATTAACGAAAGCCATAAACCAATATTACATGTAAGGGTACTTTATTATTATATTTGATTGTATGTATGTGTTGTGGAGTTCTATTACAGTGACACCCCCTGCTTTCTCTTTGTGGACACTACAGGTGAAGACCTGTAGAACTTACTGATTATTGTCAGTGTCATTTGCATAGCTATAACATATCTGTGAATAAGGTCCATCAATTAAGGATTATACAAACTTACCACTAAATAACACATTAGAACCAGTGAAATAGGCCATTAGGGCCAAAAAACAAGAGGTGTGCAATTCATCTTCCAGCACAGTGGTTTCCTAAATTAGCTAGGCAGCTAGCTAAGTTGTAGCTGGTTCCCAGGGAGACAGAAAGGATAGGCTGGTATTATTAATTGAAGGTAGCTAGCTACCATTAGCTTAATAACATTAAATTAACCACTGCGTAGGGTTATCAAACCATTAACATTAAACCTCAAATTCTCACTAGGTGTAGCATAGTCACCATCAAATAGTAGATGTAACATTAAAATATAATTTTAGAGTGCTGCATTTCAAAATAACACGTCTTCGCTGTACTGCCATTTTCATCTGTCGTACGTCTAAAGCGATGGGTCTGGAACTGCCACGTCTAGAACAGCATGGGCTTTCCGGCTCTGCAGGTGGATGTATCTCAGGGTGTCTGACGCCCAGCAGAAAGGTACTGGTTCCGAACCCCAATATCCACAGTCTACCTGTAGGCAACCTAGAGCTAAGATGCCCTACCTGCTCCTTAACGACATGTATCTAAAGAGTCACTGTGGATAAAAGCATCTGCTAAAGGACAAAATAGTAAATGACTAAATAAAAGCATCTGCTAAATGACTAAATAGTCAATTACTAAATAAAAGCATCTGCTAAATGACTGAAAAGGTTCAGTCTGAGGTGACCATGTCCTGACCTTGCTGCGGGTTTCCATGGGGACAGGAGGCTGGTGCACGGCAGACCTGCACGTGACTCTGCCCTTGGCCTCGCAGTTGGCCACCTCCATCTTCCCGGGCTTCTTGTCGTGGAGGAGGTCGTTGAAGCCCTGCAGCTTCAGCTCCGACCTCTGACCCTTTTTCTGCTTGGCCTTGTCTGTGCGACCCGAAGGCTTGTCACTGAGGTCCTCCTCCAGGGGAGCGGCACCCTCGTCTTCCGATGACTCCATCTTCCCCTTCCTCTTCAGCTTTTCCTCCGGCTTCTCCTTCCTGTGTTTTCCCACCTCTTTCCCCTTGTCCTTCCTGTGTTTCTTGGACGGTGCCAGCTCTTCCTCGTCTGAGTCCACCGTTCGCTTCTTCTTCTCTGTGGGCTTCTCCCTGGGCTGCGAGGGGGGCGGGCTGGGCGAAGGTTGCACATCCTCCTCCTCCTCCTCGGTCTCGGGCACTGGAAGGGGCTTGGTCATCTCCTCCCTCTTCCTCCTCCTCCTCGTCTCCTTCGGTGGAGGCTCCTCTTCCTTCACCATCACCTTCTTTTTCTTGATGGGCAGGTCACTGGGCCGGTCTTTGTCGCCGTCGCTCTCCGCGTCAGCAATGAGTATCTTCGTCTCAAGTTTCTGGGAGTTAAAAAGGCGGGAAACAGATGTAACAGACAATTTCTGTTGGCCATTTTTTGTGTTGCGTCTGTCTGGACAAAAACTCAAAATGCACTGTGCAGTCTGATGTATTAGAAAAGATGTATTAGACATTTGTGAACAAAACTACACAAACTTCAGATTTCTATAGCTGTCCAGTTGGTATTTTAAACAATGTTCTGATTGTATGCTTTGATTGTTCTCAGTCTCACTTGTAAGTCGCATTTCCTTAATGTACATCAATTTTACTTTTTTGTTCCCCCTCATTTTAAATGACTGTCGTGTATAATGCTGTAGAACGACGGTGGTGGTGAGACCATCATTCACCATGCGTTACCACAGAGACTCACCGTCACTTTCTTAGGCCCTGCGTCCTTTTTGATCTTGCCGTTGTTCTTCTTGTAGTTCAGCAGCAACCCCCTGCAGTCTTCCAGCTGGGCCTCGGGTTCCCAGGTGTCATCATCCGGGCAGTAGTTTTTCCAGCGGACCCGGTACAGAACCTCCCCCTGAGGACACAGACACACATGGTCATGAGATGGTATCAAACAAGGATTGTGTTGGATCATGATATACAATATTTTATTCTGTAGTGCAGGGATTCTTAAACTTTCGTTACAGCAGTTCTATGCATGGTCAGGCTGCGACCCACCTCCAACTGGATCACGACCCATTTTGGGTCCCGACCCATAATTTAAGAAATGCTGCCATAAAAGTTAAAAGTAATGAAGAGTGTCAATCATTCAAATGAAACCCATCACTCGACTGGACAAGGAAAACACAAAGTGAAAAGAGGGGTTGTCTTCTCTTGGAGCACGGTAGATGCCTGGCAGAAGCTCCATCACTAGATAACACAATCTACATTACTGTCCTTAAGAAGCTGCCGGATCACAGGAGGATCAACTGAGTCCTGACAGGTAGATAATTAGCTGATGGAGCCAAAGGTGACCAACAATTTTATCCAAAGCACCCTACATAGGACCTATACACTAGTTAAGGACTCAATCTTGGTTATGGTCAGGTTTAGGAAAACATAATCAACCTCAATGCAACACATAAACCTAACCATTTGAAATGCATCATGGGATTCTTAACTGGAAATGAGTGATAATTGCCACTTAAAAATGTTATAGGATAGGTTCTAATATGTAGTCTCTATGTTATATAAAGATGTTAAATCACATTACAAAATGTAACAACTGACCAAAGTCAATGACTGCCATGTCCTAAACATAATGCAATCATCACATCTGTTATTGTCATGAGGTCACCACAAAGCCCAATTCTGTCATTGTTTACCAATAATCAATAACCACCCGTGTTTAGAGATGAAAGAGAATATGACCATCCTCATATCCGAGTGTATGAATATATTACGGGGCCTGGGCCATGCTCGCAGGGTTGCAGAGACACAACGCATTCCCGGTTCTGGCGTTTATCTCTTTGTTTACCACTAACCACCAATTACCCCATAATCAATAGCATTGTTGTTTAGAGGACATATGAATATAATGGATGATCTGGGCCGTGGACCATGGTCGCCCTGTTGCAGATCGTCCTTGTCCTCCGCGGGGGGGGGAGTGGACATTAGAAAAGTTGTGCAGGCACGGACGTAGTCTAAATACAAGAATAGAAAGCAGTAGACCGTGATATAAAACAGGTGAAACAAGCGCGGTGTTTAATGTTGGAGTACATGTGTACAGGTTGATGAAAGCACTGACTGCCATGTTTTCTACCTCTTCGACCCGCATATCCATGATCCTCTCCACTTCGTACACATGCTCCTCCTGCTCCTCCTCCTCGTCCCGTTCGCCGTCCGCGGGCTCGAGTGTCTCAGCGTCGGCGTCCATGGCGGCTAGCGCTCCGCAAGCTAGCATCCACTTACACAAGTGTTAGGATACTAGCTTTTATTTTAAAAATAAATAAATAAATAAACAGCTTGTGTTAGCTGCTGCCACTAGCCGCGTTAACTATCGCAACTGAATGCCTACTGCCCCCTGCCGCCGCTGGAGGGAAGTGTTCAGTTGTACTTCTACCCCACCTTTGCAGAGCTGCAGGAGGCTGAACCTGGCTCCTTCTCCGGTCCACCTGAACTTCTTAAATATTAGTTTATCATTCTTTGAATGGTGATGTATGAAAATGAAGATGTCGACTTTGTGATACCCACTTTTATAGTCTAAATGAATTATCATGAGAAGATAACGCCCTTAAAATGATCAAAGTAAGAATGAAACGCCAGAGAGAAAGTAGTTTTAAGGCGATTATACCATACTTTAAATGTCCATATACTTCAATGTAATACACCTCAGGGAGACTGTTTACAATGGCATTTTGAATCCATAAGCACATTGCAAAAACTGCACCACAGGGAAACAATGAGATCTCCAGTCAATGAACTAAAAAAAACTATGGGACTATGAAACCCACAAAGAAACCACTGCACGCCATAGATGAGTTGTCTAGAGGAAAATAACTGAACAGGTTGACCCGATTTCTGGGGAGACCAGCCTGGTGCCCCATCTTCCAGAGGTCTGTTGACTTCCACACTGCCACAAGGAGGAGTCCGCCAGCTTCGGCATAGTGCCGGCTTTTTGGATGATAATAAAACGTCTCCTCAGTGTAACCTGTTGTCGTTCTTCCCAAACTGAACCAGAGAGTAACCTTAAACTGCTACAAAAGATTGCATACCATTTCATGGTCTTATGATAGACATTATAGTAGCCTATCAGTGTTGGATAAATGAGCACCACCCATTCTCCGGTTAAAGTCTGCAACAGCATCCCCCACAAATAGTGTAATGTTTTTTCGAATCCACCTAAGATCTCCCCTTTCTGCTTTTTGTGGAAGATTGTTCTGTTGAGTCTAAGGGCAGGGCTGGTATAAAAAACTATATCTATAGCCACTATCAAGCAGAGGGAATGTCAGTTTCATCATGGAGGTGTAGCTTTGTCTTTCCCTCATGCACAAATAATTTCCACGTGTATGCCATACCTGCCAACCTTGGACAATATTTATGAGTACCATCTACTCATCGCACTCAGATGTTTTGAAAGCATATTTTGGGAAAGCACCATTCACAATACCAATATACACCCATTAAAAAGGTTAATTTGATAGAACAATTGTATCAGTTTCAAACTAAAGTAGACCATCTTTGGTAGCAATATCATTCAATCAATGTCATTTATGACAATATACAATCAATACAATAATATTTATGACAACACTATTCTGCAATTCTACCGATATCATTATCCTATAATCAGGGTAAGCTAGCTGATAGTATCTGATACTATCCATTTTTTTTGAGCAAGTAACAGCTATTTTCACATAACCATATCGTATTTTAACAAGTACGTTTTGTCCTGGGTATCGGTATTATAGATTATTGTGATATCACACACACTGTTTTGGTAGGGCTGGGAATGGGATTTGCAGGCGTTGATTAACAGGGGCTTGATCTTCAAGAGGCAGTCATACTCTGTAGGCGTTTTCTTTGCATCACTGACCTAATCTTCCTCTGGGTTGCTTAAGTGCAGCAACCACGATCGTAGGGTCTGAAGCAGAAATTATACGGCCATTTCTTCCTCCAGTAGTCTGACACTTCATGAACAGACATGAGGCCTGAGAAGAGCAAGATGGCCAGGAAGATGTACAAATCTTCAACAGTCACATATTTCAATCCAACTTCAATCTCTTCAGCATTTGTGTTCGTGTTATCAATGATTGTGCAGACAACAGAAGCACCAAAGAACAGCTGAAAGGGAGACCACGGCACAGTGGTGTCGAACGTTTAGAGAGCAAGTCAACTTGAATAAAAACATCTGGACCATTAACAGTCCTCAAGAACAGTGGGGGGGTTGGGACAGACGTCTGGCAGGGAGGGGAATCTATTGGTCTACAGTACCTGAAAGAAGGGTCATTTAATGTATATTCCAACCCCCCCAAATTGCATCTTGATCAACTCCTCAAGAACAGTGGGGGTTAGGGACAGACGTCTGGCAGGGAGGGGGGTGGGAACAGGATGAAGGTGAAACCATAATCTTCTTCACCACCTCCTGCTGGATGCTCACCCCGGTGGGTCTCATCCTCTTCTTCCCTTTGAGGGTTTGGCCTGGTGTCTACAGCTGCAGAGGATGGGCCTACCTCCTCCACACGTTCCTGTTAAAGTAAGTGAAAAACATTAAAAACAAACAGACATACACAAAGACAGACGGACAGGAGCAAAGACAAAAAGACAGACAGAGAGACTTGCCTCTTTCACCTCCCCCTCCGTTTCCTCTGCTGGATGAGGGGTACGGGAGGTGCTCCCCCTTCTCTTGGATTGACTATGCTGGAGTAGTTGTACTTTGGCGTGTAGATTGCCAACCTCAACAAGTAGCTGGTCCCTCTGCTGCCGCATTTTGGACAGCTCATTTGCATACTGACAAAGTGACTCCCTGCAGGCCTCGTTCCTGCACTCTAGTGTTGGGGAGATAGGCCTCTGAATCTCCTCCAGGAGGTCCCCATCCTGGTCCAGATAGGTGGCTATTGGTGGCGTGGGATTGGTGGCCCTCAGGTCAGCCAGGAGCTTCACGGTGGTCCTGCGTCTGGCCTCCAAAATCATCGTGGTCCGCTCTCTGATGGACATGTCCGCGTGGGCCTGCCGAATGTGCCTGTCCAGGCGGCTCCGCAAATATATGCATCCCGTTGCTGGGCAGGGAGACTCTCTAATATTGACTGTATCTTTTGCCAGATTGAGAAGGATCCTTCTCTCCTCTCCGTTTGCGACTCTATGGATTTTTTGCAGATGCTTGTTTAGAGCACTGAAAGATTGCTTGCACACTGGGCACATATGCATTGTGGCCTGAAAGAAACAAACAACAACAATAATAAATATAGCTGCAAGCAGCAATTACCGGTGTCAAGCATGCAAATGTGCGCAGCCGGCTGAAGTTGGAACATTTCGGAAAATTAAGGAAATGGTGAGTAAAGTGAGACAACTATTAAGTAAAAACATTTTTCACTTGAACCAGAATGATTCAGGACACAAGGATATTCTCAAACATTGACATATATGGGGCAAGGTATAGAGCGGAATCGAACCACAAACCTCTGGAAGTGACACCATATGCTCATACCAATGAGCCCATACCAATGAGCCATTGGACGGTGAGAGAAACTTCTGTCGAGTATCATCTTACCGTCTTCTCTATTACTTCTCTACTCAACTCCCTGCTGTGTGGACCTGTCTGTGAGGCTGCTTTGCTGGGTAACAGTGTATGTGGTGGGGGGGGTTCTATAGTCAGATTGTAGCCTGTCTGTGAGGCTGCTTTGCTGGGGTATTGTGGGGATATGACCTTTGTCAACTTGGTGTACCCTAAGCCTGTTGTCCACTTCACATACCCCATATATACAGTACATACATATCCCAAGTGGACAGAGGTGGCATCTCCCACATGCTAATGATTTGGGAGCTCTAATTTGAATATGCTGTTCCCTGGGTCCCCATTAACCTGTTCTGTACATTGCAGCCTCCAAGCCTCATGTATTGTGGAGATGTGACCTCTGTCCACTTGGGATACACTAGGCCGTGTAGTAAGGTATGTGAAGGGTATTGCCATTGGACAGCGGTGGTCGTTCATTGCGACAACATCACCCCAGCAAAGCAGCCTCACAGACAGACTACACTCTGATGACAGAAGCAGTACCTTGCATTGAACAGACACCCGTGTCCAATGGCAGTACCTTACAAACAAAGAACAATCGGTGGTGAAAATCCTCTAAGTGTTGACACCTGCTGTCCATTGGCAAAACCTTGCATTGAACGACCGCCGCCGTCCAATAGTAATACCTCGACCAGAACGAACGTTCTCGTTATATCTCTGTCATTATGACAGAACATGGGATTTTTGTAATTTTGACCCCCCCCCACTTCCCTTACCCCTACCTGCTCCCTAATGACATGTATCTAAAGAGTCACTGTGGATAAAAGCATCTGCTAAAGGACTAGATAGTAAAAAACGAAATACAAGTGTGCTAAATTACTAAATTACAAAATAAAAGTGTCTGCTAAAGGACTGAAAAGGTTCAGTCTGAGGTGACCATGTCCTGACCTTGCTGCTGGTTTCTGTGGCGACGGGAGGCTGGTGCACGGCAGACCTGTGCAGGACTTGGTCCTTGGTCTTGCAGTTGGCCGCCTTCCTGGGCTTCTTGTTGTGGAGGAGGACATTGAAGCCCTGCAGCTTCAGCTCTGACCTCTGACCCTTCTGCTTGGCCTTCTCCGAGCGACCTGAAGGCTCGTCACTGAGGTCCTCCTCCAGGGGAGCGGCACCCTCGTCTTCCGATGACTCCATCTTCACCTTCCTCTTAAGCCTTTCCTCCGGCTTCTCCTTCCTGTGTTTTCCCACCTCTTTCCCCTTGTCCTTCCTGTGTTTCTTGGACAGTGCCAGCTCCTCCTCTTCCTCATCCGAGTCCACCGTTCGCTTCTTCTTCTCTATGGGCTTCTCCATGGGCAGCGAGGGGGGCAGGGTCGGAGGTTGTACATCCTCCTCCTCATCGTCGTCGTCGTCGGTCTCAGATGCTGGCAGGGGCTTGGTCATCTCCTCCCTCTTCTTGTCTTTATTCTTCCTCCTCTTTTCCTTTGGTGGAAGGTCCTCTTCCTTTACCATTACAGTTTCTGGCATTTTAAAAGGCAGGAAGCAGATGCAACGTGAGCATTTCTGTTGGGTGTTTTTTTGTATTGTGTCTGTCTGGACAAAAACTCAAAACGCACTGTGCAATCTAGTAATGTACTTCTAAAAATCTTTAGACATTTGTGAACAAAATTACACAAACTTCTGATTCCTATAGCTGTCCAGTTGATATGTTAAACAACGTTCTGATTGTATGCTTTGATTGTTCTCAGTCTCACTTGTAAGTCGCTTTGGATTAAAATGTCTGCTACATTACTAAATGTAAACGTAAACAATTTCCTTAATACAAATCAATTTTAGTTTTTTTGTTTGTCGTGTATAATGCTGTAGAACGACGGTGGTGGTGAAACCATCATTCACCATGCGTTACCACAGAGAGTCACCGTCACTTCCTTCTTGATCTTGCCATTGTTGTTCTTGTAGTTCAGCAGCAAACATCTGCAGTCCTCCAGCTGGGCCTCGGGTTCCCAGGTGTCATCGTCCGGGCAGTAGTTCTTCCAGCGGACCCGGTACAGAACCTTCCCCTGAGGACACAGACACACATGGTCTCACAGATATATAACAGATATACGCAAGGATTCTGTTGGATCATGATATGCAAGATTTTATTCTGTAGTGCAGGGATTCATTCATTCTTTCATTACAGGAGTTGTGTGTATTGTCAGGCCGTGACCCACCTCCAACCGGATCATGACATAGTTTAAGAAATGCTGCTTTAGTGTTATGGAAAATATGAACAACACACCACATAAAACATAAGCTTCTATACCATATAGTTAATTAAATAAGCCTTTGTATAAAGTCTCTCTGCACCTCAAAGAGAGCTCCTTTTCTCTACCGACACTCCTTTAGAACTTACCCCTTCCTGATTTGTCAATGTACTGCTAATCAACTCAGACTCTCAGTATGTGTATTGACAATTAACTTGGCCTCTCTCACCACGGCCGGCTTCAGCGATGGCCAATCCTTAACTCTCCACGACGGTCACTCCCCTCACCTTTGTTGTTACTGGCCACGATGGGAAAGTTTCCCTATAAGAATCATGTCCACCCATTGTCTCTCTGAAGATGCTTGGTAAATTGCTGCCCGTGTCTTCCCATGATCATTCTCTATATATTAAATCAAATACGTTACTGTCAAGAAGTGCCCTAAATAAAATACTTTTTCATCACTTAGTGGTTTTTGTTTGTATGTGTGATGACGTCATTGTCGACTAGTCGACGTCATGTCGACTTCTTTGACAGAAAGGTCGACTTAAAAAAAAAAAAAAGTCAGCAGTCGTGCAACCCCTACCACACAGCAGCTTTTACGCATTTTTTTCTGCCCGGTGTGGGCAGGACCTATTTGCTCAGCAAGGTTCGGGTACAAATACAGTACAACGTCGAAGCGATGTCGTTTTTCGTCTTTCAAAGCGACTTTAAAATGCATCGGGAGGAAAAAAAAACCCATGCTGTCTGACAAACCAAACACCGCACAGGCTTTAAAAACAACACAAGATCCTCCTTCTCCTCCGCAGGGGAGAAGCGGACAATGGAAAAGTTGCGCAGGTTGCGAACGCAGTCTTAATACAATGAATAAGAAACAGACTGCGATATAACATGGGTTAAACCAGGAGTGCACGTTGGTCGATGAAAGCACTGACTGCCATGTGTTTACCTTCTCGACCCGCATATCCACGATTCTCTCCACTTCGTAACCAACTTTCCCCTTGTTCCGTTGCCTGGCCTCGGGTTCAAGTGTCTGTCTGACATCGGCGTCCATGGCGGCTGGTACTCCACAAGCTGGTATCCACGCATTCAAGTAAGCTTTTATTTAAAATAAATAAATAATAACAACAGCTTAAGAGTTGAGCCTTCACAAGGACGTGTTAACTACTGCACCTGAATACCTACTGCCCCCCTGCCGCAGCTGGAAGGACGTTTCTAGTTGTAGCACCGCCCCCCGCAGCTCATGACTAAGCTGGTTTGGTGTGAGACGCCAGAGAGACGGTTAGTTTTAGTCCGATACCTACTACCTACCAACTTTAACTAACTTTAACTCCATATACTTACATGTACTTCAGCTAGACTGTTTAGAATGGCATTTTGAATTCATAGGCACATTGCAATTTTAATATTGCACTGCCTGGCCGTTTATCAAATGTGATACCAGGATACCAGGTGTTATGTCAAACATGCACAGCTTACAGACAGCTGAATCCAAGACTGAAGGAAACAAGGGATCAGCACAGGGAGACTATTGAGAACAATCTCCAGACAATCCAAAAAAAAAAAGGGGACCGACTTTGACCAACATGAAACCACAAGACACCACTGCACACCATAGATTAGCTGTCTAGAGCAAATGAACCGAACAGGTTTTAGAAACAGTGTGACACATGTGACTATTGTGCTGAATGTATTTAAGTGCTTCAAGGTGTTACCACAGATGTTGATGTGCATAGGTGGAAGATTGACCCAATTTCTGTGGAGAATGTGATTAAGCAGGTTAATGCAAACTGGCCCAGATGGTATTTCTGCCTTCTTATTACGTGCAAGAGAATTAACACCAGCCTGGTGCCCCATCTTCCAGAGGTCTGTTGACTTCCACAGCACTGTGGAAAAGGTAATAATAAATCTTGGGGACATAACCTGTCCCCAATAAACCTTGTCCATAGAATAGTGATTTTAGACCTGTCGACCTCAGTTTTGATTAAATGCATGGAAAAGATCATGGTGAGCAAATTGTGGTCTGATGTAGATCCCCAGCTAGACCCTTACCAGTTCGCATACACACACCAGAGAGGCACTGATGATGCAATCAACAGTGCCAAAATTCAATTCTACACATTCCCATTCAAAGAAAATCATACAAAGGAAATTAAGTTTGACTCCAACTGGAGTATGTTTATTTTACAATTTTTTTTTTTAAATTACAAAAACTTTTTTCACAAACAACCACACATTTTTAACCCTGGCCAGAGGATGTTATTCAGGCTAGGTTCATGCGTTCATGCCAATCCCTGAAACAGTTTCTTTTGGACGTTAGACACAGAGGGATTTGACACTTCCTGCAGTAAATGGGTGTCTTGACTCTGGGGTTGCCAGCATTCTGACAACTCCTACAGCTTCTCCTGCCATCTGAGCCATTATCCCCATAGTATTCTGGCATGCAGGAGCCTGGTGGTGGTGGAGATGGTCCTGATGTCTTGCCAAAGTTCACCATTTCCGCAAGAAGCTTCTCCCTGAAGACCTTCTGTGTCAACGGATTGGGGTTGTTAGTCCCCTTACAAAGCTCCTTGTGAAGGAGGAAACTGTTCACAACAGCAATATCCAAGAAATGAAAAAAAAAAGTTTTATACCATTTCATGGTCTTGTGATAGACAGTATAGTAGCCTATGAGAGCGTTGGATAATGTAATGCCACCCATGCTCTGGTTAAAGTCTGCGACAGCATCCGGAATGGGCACGGTCTCCCTCTGCCAAACACCTGCCTCCTTCACAGTTCTATCGATGGTCAGTTGTCCACTAAATGCTTCGTGTACAGTAGAGCACATGGTGACCACCCGAGTGTCCATCCACTTCAGAAATAGTGTATTGTTTTTTCGGATCCACCTCAGATCTCCCCTTTCTGCTTTTTGTGGAAGATTGTTCTGTTGAATCCGAGGGAAGTCCTTTAGGCTGGACCGAATAGTCCCACAGGCACCAGTGTTCTTTCTCCGTAATTCCTCAAAGAGGGCCGGGCTGGTATATAAATGATCAACAAACAGTGTATAGCCACTATTAAGCAGAGGGAATGTCAGTTTCATAACAGAGGTGTAGCTCAGAGCCTGGCCTGGCCTGAACTTAGTCTTTCCCTCATGCACAAAGAAATTCCATGTGTAGGCTGTGGCGGAGTCAGCCAGTATGAATAGTTTATACCCCCACTTTGTAGTCTTGGTTTTCATATACTGCTGCTTTACACTAATTTTGGCATTGGACGTGACCATCCTTTCATCTATGGAGATGTTTTGGTAGGGCTGGAAATGGGATTTGCAGGCGTTGATCATCTCAGTGTACAGGGGCTTAATCTTGAAGAGGCAGTCGTACTCTGCAGTTGTTTTCTTTGCGTCGTTGACTTCTTCTTCCTCTGGGTTGCTCAAGTGCAGCGACCACATGATTGCTTCAAAACGATCCCGTGTCATGGTGTCTGTAGGGAAGCGGAAATTATATGGCCATTCCTTCCTCCAGTAGTCCGACATTTCATGAACAGACACAAGGCCTGAGAAGAGCAAGATGGCCAGGAAGACGTAAAAATCTTCAACAGTCAGTGCTTTCCAAACAAATTTCAATCCAGACTTCAGTCTCTTTTCAGCATTTGCGTTTGTGTTATCAATAATTGTGCGGACAACAGAAGCACTAAAGAACAGCTGAAAGAGCTGAAGGGGAGACCACGGCACAGTGGTGTCGAACGTGGGGCCGGGGTCCTTGGCGGGCTTGAACACGATTGGGTCTGGCCGTTCGTCCTTCTCCTCTCTAATATACCACCTTTCTTCTCCCTCCTTTCTCACTCTCGTAGTGGCAGGCCCATGTCGACCTCGCTTACTTGGACTCCAAAAGGAATCTTTGTCTTTTGTTTTGGGTCGCAGCCTTTTCGTATGTGAGCTTGAGTCAGATGAAGACTGTTGCAGAGGAAGAGGAGCAGAGAGTTGTTCACTCTCTGCTATTGATGGCTCATCGTTGTCATCATCTTCATCATCTTCACTGTGGAAACAAGACGAAAAAGAGAAAACAAAAGTCAGGGCTGTACAGGACAACACAAATGTATCCTATCCTGTAACATTTAGTAGTGTCGACTCAGAACCATAGGCTGTACCCTAAAAGTTGACTAACTGAATCGTCATTCAGAGAGCCCAGAGTCAACTTGAATTTAAAAAAAGAATCTCGACCATTATTGTAAAAAGATATAGACAAGCTGTCCATGTCAACTTACTTTAGTCTTGTTGTGTATACAATTGATTATACTATAGCCTATAGTTCTTCCGGCTTTAGATCGCTTTGTTACAGAAAATGGATATTTGTTGAATATCCAATATGTTTAAAATTCACCTTGGTTATCGCCTAATGTTATTGTTAGATTTAGCCTATGGATTTATCGCGCCAATCACATCTACTCAGAACGCACGCACGCACGCGCGCGCATGCGCGCGCGCACACACACACACACACACACACACACACACACACACACACACACACACAGTTTGGGAGTGTATGTCACACACATACACTCTCTCTCACTCTCTCTCACTTACACACACACACACACACACACACACACACACACACACACACACACACACACACACACACACACACACACACACACACACGAATAATAATAGTAGTAATACATTCGATTTTTGTATAGGGCCCAAGGCGCGTTTCATGTGGGAGACACAG
>OMNR01091804.1:0-10264 GCA_900303205.1 Mora moro
CCTCAGGCCATCAGGACTGTGAACTCCGACCTCGCCAGGGCCCCCCACCAAGACCCACACACTGCCCCTCTTACACACACTCACACACCCACACACTTAGGTAATGACTACACATAATTTATATCATATATACATACATACAATTCCCCCTCTTTTTCTATATTTTTATTTCCGAAGTGCTCTTATTGTAAATATTGTGTTGTAAAGCTCTTACTGTGCTGTAAATACTGTGTTTTTATTGTAAATAGTGTGAATGTTGCACATCTCTGTAAAGCATTGCCACTTTTTCATTTCACTGCACACCCCGTGTGTGTATGTGATAAATAAACCTCTTGAACTTGATCTTGAACTTGAACTTGAACACGTTGACACGCGTAGAGATGTTTGACAAAGATGCGCTGATTTTGAACTTCGGAAAAACATCTTGAAGGCAAGCGTCTAACTTCCCCTGGCATGGTGCGTTACTAAAAGGAAGTAGACACGCAGTCTCTCTGCTTCTGGAAACTATACACCACGTCCCCAGAACAGACTCTCAGCATCACGCTGTTTCTAAATCTGCTCTGCTTGTGTCCACTTCACCCCTTGTTGTTCGATGTTGTTTGATGCATTGCTCAAGGACATGTCGCCTTGTGGGTTAAGGTGACCAGAGACCAAAAAGAGACATATTTATGTTTTGCCTATTATCATGGTAAATGTAGGACTGTAGTAAAGGATTGGGTCCAATAGTTTACTCGGATGTGTTTTAAGCTCTGGTAAACCAGCTTAAAACAAGCCAAAGTAGGCTACTGGAATAGGGAATTGTTCTGTATTGTATTGATAACCTGTTGTCTACGGTGGGTTATGCCAAGTAGCCAGGTCACGTCACAGCCTATCACAAGACTAATCGTCAACTGTCTAGAACAGGGGTCTTCAACGTTTTTCAGGCCAAGGACCCCCAAGCTGATGGAGAGATGGAGCAGGGACCCCTACTATATATATTGAATCAAATTGTGTTTTATATTAAACTGGGCCTAGTACCATATATAAACATAGCTACCCTGTTATTGTGCAAAGCTATTCAAATAATACACAGGTTCATATATTCATGTTTTTATTTTAAACATAATATGTAAAAATATAAAGAATTGTCTAATCAACCAGGAGCCCCTGTTGAAGACCTCTGGTCTAGAAGTTAATGTTTAAGAGAAAGCTGGAAATTTGGCCGTTTAAAAATCTAGGAATATATTTTTTTATCCTATTTTTTTTCAAACGGGAACTGTCGCTGGAAAATGGGGAGGTCTGGTCACCCTGCTGTGGGGGAGATTTAATTTACCTTTGGTGGATCAGCGCAATGAAGTTTTATATTTTATTGTTTTCAAAACAGAGCTAGGCTACTAGTATAGGCCAACCAGTAGGGCTCATAGAGCATGTCTTCTGTTCTCCAGTTAATAAACCAGCTTATAAACGGCTGTTAGCTGATACACTGCCGTTGGCCTATGATAATGCTTATAAACCATTGGCCTACAGTAGGTCCAAACACTGAAACCATTAGGTTACCACAGCATCTCCTACTTCCTCTTCACAAAAACAAGCATTTAAACATTGTACTGTTTTTATATGGGTGTGTATGTAAATGTTGAAACAAACATGTAGGCTATACATTTTTTACATTGTGTATGAAATGGATGGCAATGTCTCAGGAAAGCTGGAATACTACTGAAAAGGAAATAAATATATAATAATATTTGATAGCTTTTACGGGGTGTGTGTATCGTGCTCATACATTTAGGATGTTGTAACCTGAGTAGGACATTTGCAGAGATAGTATCAGAATTCATATTTATTTTGATCATTTTGACAGTTTGATGTGTTTTGGGTTATTACAGTAGTATGATCAACAAATGTGTCGCTGTGCATGTGGTAACTACGGTAAACCCAGCACATCACCACACACGACGGGGGGCATCTTGAGGACGTCTTGCTGATGTTGACGATGTGCTGTATGGAACATGCGCCTGTGGTCGCATCTGTGAAGTAAAGTGAGTCTGTGCATGGGTGCGCCTTCGTCTCTTCTTCCTCCTCACACTTTGACTTCCTGTTTCGGTGTGACAGAAAGCTGCCCCACCCAAAACCCTGAACACCACACGACTGCTGTGAGCTTCTCAGTGCGAGAAACACAGAAGAGACGCAAAGCGGAACAGTTCTGGTGTTGTTCTCTTTAATTCGTCGTGCTCCGCCTGAACCAACACGCTACACTGATGAGGGATGGCTATTGGCTAATAATAGAGATGATGGATGTATGATCAGAACGATAAGAACAAAACTGTAGTTCAGTGGTTGGTTCTCAAAGTGTTGGACGGCCCTTCAGGGCAGCGACTGAGCACTGCAGGGGGGGGGGGGGGGCATCGAAAGATAAAGGAGTTTTAAATGTTGCATGATGACGTAATACTCAAACTGCATGTTGCTAAGTGACCAGCTGTGTTGTTTAGACAATAAAGTGTAGATTCTGTCTGGATGAAACCAGATGAAGCAATCTGAAAACTATTGCGTGATATTCATAAAGTGTACTACTAACTCGAAGCCACTAGATGGCCCTGTTATGCCCCGTCTAGGAGAGTCGCTAAAGGCATAGCATAATATGGACACTCCTTTTCCACCTCCCAAAACCAACCACAAAAACACGGGATATATAAATCAAAAGGTAAATATTTAATCATCAAACACAAAACTGGAAGCACAGGCTTCAGAGTGGACCACGGCCAAAACAACAAACATAACAAAGCTGCTTCAGGTAAACCCCTAGTTACAATCTACAAATAAAAAGAACTTAAATACAGAGGGCTTCGTCTACCTCCTTTCCTAAATCAAAACACAGGAGAAACAACTTACAAAGTAAATGGCAGTCCACTCCTACTGCTTCTGAAACTAAAGTAACCTTAATGGTTAACAACCTAAAACCGAAAACACAGACAAAGAGCTACAAAGAGCTACACAAAGATTCTCTAAATTGAGACAAGCTACGGTCGGGTTGAGGGATGGAGGTGGAACATGCTGTCCGTGTGGTGGCGGGTTGACTCCGTATTTGAAGGGGGATATTTGAGTTGGAGCCAATCAGCTGCAGTCAGGGGTTTGGCCAATCAGGAACGGCCACCCTCTCCTGGCGCCACCTACTGGGATGTGGACAAACACACACGCACATCCACACACACACACACACACACACTACTGACAACGATTTACAAACACCTACTAAAATAACAAATACTCACATTGGTATATTACGACCAAGGGTCGTAACAGGCCCCAAGGTAATAAATAAATGACTTGTGACAACTTCTGGAAACTGAAAACGTAGACCAAGCCCTCATACAGGACACCAAGCCCCCATACAGGACATCAAGGCCTCATACAGGACATCAAGCCTCATACAGGACATCAAGCCTCATACAGGACATCAAGCCTCATACAGGACATCAAGCCCTCATACAGGACATCAAGCCTCATACAGGACATCAAGCCTCATACAGGACATCATACAGGACATCAAGCCTCATACAGGACACCAAGCCTCATACAGGACATCAAGCCCTCATACAGGACATCAAGCCTCATACAGGACATCAAGCCTCATACAGGACATCAAGCCTCATACGGGACATCAAGCCTCATACGGGACATCAAGCCTCATACAGGACATCAAGCCTCATACAGGACATCAAGCCTCATACAGGACATCAAGCCCTCATACGAAGACACACATCTGACGTTGAGTAAAAAAATCTTTTCCCTATTCCTAAAGGCCTCCATCGCATAGATTAGACCACTAACACTTAAATACTGACAATATGATTTTAGATCATATACTGTATATTTGATCACAGAGAACTCTTATAATATATACATACTTAACAATATAACAATATCCAGACATAATAGACGTAGAGGTTCAGTTGACAATGCCTTTGTTCGGTTTCCAGGTTTTAAAAGGCCTTCGATGTACGATAAGATAAGATGTACTTTATTAATCCCAGACAGGAAATACGGGTGTCACAGTAGATATGCCGGAACATCATGTAGGCCTCATTTTAAATAACAATTTGGTTGTAGGCAGAACTGGACAAATATTATGATGAAATATGTTGCATGGGATTTATGGGCTTGGTGTCACTGGCCCAACGGACTTGCCCTCAGCTTTACTCAAGCAAAGGAATTGGCCGGATTGGAATTCACTCACAGCATATTTATTTTGGCAGCAGAAATGCTTCCAGTTATCGTACCAGATGTATGATGAGCAGATCAGTTTACCAGCCTACCCAGTGGACTGTACCAACTGGTAGGCTTATCTATCCATCATACATCTCCCACTTGTGATGTCACTATGTCACATGACAATTTTGAAACAGCTTGTAATGGCTGATCACACTCACGATAAAAAAGATAAAAAACTGAAGGTCTAAGAATTTTTCATTTTTCATCAGCCAACTGACGGATGAGAAGACTTCTTTAGGGAATAGGAACACCAGATCCCATTGGTAATGGATTTGATTCATGTTTTTTCTACCCTCTGGTTAATTTCTCAATCTTGACAACTGTGAGCGCTTGTCTATTCATGCATGTAGTTCAGTCAGTATTTATAATACCCCAGTTAAAAACTAGTCAAATGCGAATATAATTATATTAAGCTCTTAAAGTTTCTTGTCTTTAAAGGGTTTGATTCAAAGGTTATGACATTAATGAAAAAGCACCACGAACAAGTGAAAATGTTTTAAAAATTTTTATTAAAAACTTAAAAATAGAAATCCATCGAAACAAAAGTGTCCTCAAAAGAGAAAGTCATCCTCTTCCTACCTCCGGATCTAGTATGTTGCTGCGTGAACTGTGCATAGCTGAATAGACTGTATATTAACGTCGGTCATATGGTGGTACTTGGAGAGCCAACTACTTTCTCAGGTGGTACTTGGTGTAAAAAGGTTGAGAACCACTGGTCTAGTGGTTAGGGTGTTCGACTCTGAGCTGAGAGGTTCTGGGTTCCAACCCCAATGTCCCCAGTGCACCTGTAGGCATCCATGAGCAACATTCCTAACCCCCTCATTAATGAAAACATCATCAGTGCATTTCAGATGCACTGAGTAGTACATGGGGGTTCATGCAAGCTACTGGTTGTACCCGTTTTACGGCAGGGCTCTGGAATGTGTGGTCGGTCTGACTGTCAGTCCGAGCTATGGGAAGACCCATCTCTACGTGTGGAAATACAGAGTATTATGTGCTATCGTTTGCTTGGGTAGCTAATGGTGTGCGGTAGGTCAGACTGTCGGAAGACTACACATTCACTTGGTCATCGTAGTAAACATTTACTGTGTCCAAAACACACGGCCATGTCGGAACAGATGCTAAATAATGCTTTGGAATTTTCACGTCCAAAAAATTTACTTGAGTCCTATTGGAAGCGAGCGAAAAAAAGACATTCACTCCTGCTACCTTCACGCTTGGTGTGCTTTGGTGCCATTAAAACAACTGATTCTATTTCCTTTTTGGGGTCACGCAACAAATATGTGCTTCGGGTTCCAGAAACAACGTCATTGTGTTACAGCTAAAGCCTCCAGCTTCGCCCACTTCAAGAGGCTGAAGTGGTGTTTAAAGGATGGTTTCGTGGGGTCGGGGGGCGCAGGGTGCAGAGTGCAGGGTCACGACTGTGCACAGGACATTTTGGACCGCCGAGCCTTCACACCTGTGACCAAAGGAGCGGAGAAGAGGAGGATAAACAAACACGTGAAGGACGTGAGGGAAGAAAACGTGGAAAAAAAGTCATTTAAAAGTCATTATTTGCAATGTTAAAACACACAAAATGTGTGTTTGTGCACAGTAAAGTACTGTATACTATTTCATAGTAAAATGCTGTGTATTCAATCGTAAATTACAGTAATCATATAGTTGCTGTTACTACTGTAGAAAATCACAGTAAACACTTAAGTACTGTAGAAAATCACAGTAACCGAATATGATCTGTAGAAAATCACACACTGTAAAAACAAATTGTATCCCGTGTGCCTGTATGTGTATTACATTTGCTTTCATACACTTCGATGAAAACACCATTTGACCAATTAATTAAAAATAACTACAAATAAAAGTAAATACACACATTTCGTTTCTTTCTTTTAAAACATATTTTCTGTGGTAACATAGCTGTTACCATGCTGAAACAATCGCTATTGGCTGTCTCACCATGTTGCTTTGAGCATGATTGGTTAATCTGACTGTCAATCAGGAAACTGGCCAATGACAACTTTGCACACCTCTCAAATTTTAAAATAACGTCTGTCTGCGTGGGAATCCTACCCCGCTCTTCAGTTGGTCCACTAATGGCCGTTATGCTGGATTATTACCTGGATTATTACCTGGATTATTTTACATCTGCCTGCTGAATTCTTACTTTGAGCAAATTTGAGTTGTGGGATGTCAACGGAGAACAAAGACTGGGATATGGACACAGAGGAAGGACACATGGGATCTGTTTGGTCACCTAAGTTAAGTAAAGTTAAGTGAATTTATATCCTGCAAAAATATTGGTGATATCAGCAAGAGAACGTGTTCCCTGTTGTTTCCAACCTTGTCATGTTTTGTGTCCATGCAGCGTTCAGCACTGGTGGAGGTGCCCGAGTTGGAGAGGAAAAGTAACATCTTCACTTCACGTTAGAACGTTTTGGTGAATGGTGACATTGCTACTGCCTCCCTCTGTTTAAGACATATTAATCAGAAAGTTATAATGTAATAACTTAATGTAATGCCTAACTTGCATTTATGATCGCATCTCGTGTGCGAGAGAGACAGACGACTGGTGACGTCATGCTCTAAAACAAATCTTTTTGTGTTCCCACCCTGTTAGCTTGATATGATTAACACCTGGTTCAAATCCTACTTTTTAAGGACTTTTCAGTGAATTTTAGTGTGTCCTTTTCCCTCCAGATGCACCAATGATCCAGCTGACTACTCATTTGGAGGAGGATTGTTATTTATGTGCTACGCTGCACTGTCACTTCTGGTACAGATTCATTGACCTTTGTGTATTCGTATTTTACTTATTAATACACTGTATAGTTAGGATTCTGAATTAAAAGACAGTGTAATGTCGGGTCAGGAGAATATTGTGGAAAACAATATAAAACTCAATTGGGAAATACAAGCTAAAAAACAACAGACCACAACCCCCTAATTGTGCTGTTCACAAATAGTTGCTTTCTCTGAAAGGTGAAATCATGACCTCGTCGTGATCAAGACACATTTTAGCTTTTCAATTCCCCGGCAGGCTCTGAAGAACTGTTGGGGAATAATTGGTTGTTATTGTAAATTTACATCTAAATACAGTACATGAAAGTGTTTTAGAATCAATAGTGGTGTGGTCTTTATTTGCAATTAAGTTTCCAACCAGACAAACAGTGAAAATCTTGTAGATCAATCAATTTAATTTATTTTGTATTTCTTCAGTATGTTTTAATTGAGGATATTTCACAGTAATCTTAAAGCTTACATTTTATGAGCATTTGAAGAAACTTCTGTTAATCAGTACAGTAGTTTAAATATTAATGTTGTACTTCGCTTAAGGTTTGTACTGGAATTCTTCAAAAAATGAATCATTAAATATTGTATTTAAATTGCACTTCTACAGGTTTTTTACATTACTAAATCTAAACACAAACACTGCTAAGTTAAAGTTTGACGTGATTTTAATCTGTTTTATACAGTATTTTTATTGACTTGATTTTGTGTTCCAAAATAAAACTTGTAAAACCACAATCTTGAGCATGTTTTATCACTTTGTTGAAGATGTTTGATCGTAATAATTTAGGAAAAATCTGTAAAATCACAGTGTTTCTATGCAGAACCTTTGGCGTTGACACTTTATTGAAGGTGTTTGATCGTAAATATTTAGGTAAAATATTTTCTAATCTATTTTTTTACAGTGCAGTAACCGACATACTGTCAAAAATCACAGTAACAGATTAAGTACTAATAATGTAATTATTGTATTTTATTTTACAGTTACGACATTACTACTGTGAACAAAAATACAGTACTTGGAAATTACTTGTATTTGTATTGTATTTTACAGTTAAACACTGTTACTGTAAAAAAATACAGTATTTGGAAATGACTGTTTTGTTTTACAGTTACAACATTACTACTGTAAACAAAAATACTTTTTTTTTACAGTAAGTTACTTGTCACTTGCTGCCAGTTAATTACTGTGAATTCTGTGTTAATTACTGTGAATATTGTGTTTCTTACAGTGTACTTCTAGACCTTGGTGTGAGTCCCTTCAGAAAGCTGGTGACTTACTCTGGTTGTCTGCCATGGTAGCGTTGATGGTTTGCATGGACTCAGTCTTGGAGGGCTTCTTCCTTCTCCATCTCCATGTGGATTTGGCCTTGGCCTCTGCCCCGCCCACCTGCTCCTCCGTCGGTGTCGGGGACGGACCGGCACCGCCGGCCCCGCTCTTGTCCGAGTTGTTACTGGACCACCTGCCCTTGAACAGCCTCTGCTTCAGGGTGAGCCGGGACGTCCGCCCCCCCGACTCCCCGTTGACCTCCATGGGGTCTTCGGGGGGCTCCTCTGAGGGCAGCGGGGACAGGCGGTCCAGCCTCTCGCTGCTGGGCGCCCTGGGTCTGCTCGGGTCGGCGGTCTCCATGTTCTGGGCCGCCTCGCTGGTGGCCTGGAAGTCGTGGAGGGAGCGTGCAGGCCGAGCGGCGCCCCCCAGCGCCAGCAGGTACTTGGGGTTGTGGTATTTGTGCGCGGGCACCTGGAGTGCGGCGTTGCGTGAGTCGCCCAGGCTCATCTGGAAGCGGGAGGTGGTGACGGGTAAGGCCGGGCGCTTGGGGGCCACCTTGGGCCTCGGGGGGGGGACCCGGTCGGAGGGCCGGGCCACGTGGAGCTCCTCGTAGAGGTCCAGTTTGTCTGAGACGGCGTAGAGCTCGCGGAAGTCCCGGTCGAAGGCCTCCACCACCTGACCCGTCATCACTGTGATCATGTTGCGGTCGATCCGAGACGATCTCCAGGCGAAGCTGGGGGGAGGAGCACGATAAACACGATACACACAGAGCTCTCAGACCAGGAACAGCAACACACACACACACACACAATGCACATATACACACACAACCACACACAACCACACACACACACACACACACAACCACACACAGTCAAACGTGCACACACAACCTCACAGTCATACACGTGCCTGGCCACGCCCTGCGTTACCTGTACGAGCCGAACACCACCTTGTCTCCGTCTACTAGCATGTACTTGTTGGACAGAGTCCCGGGGAGCCTCCCGCAGGCCAGGGTGAGACCTGTGCCCTGCAGAGACCTGCTCCGGACGTTCTGGAACAACACCACACTCATTAGTACTATTCCTACAGATGATTGGACTGAAACCCTATTAAACCAAATGGTTCATTATGTTTTCTGAAGTACTAAATGTATAGGTAATGTATACGTAATCGTATATAGTAAATGTATAGGTCCCTTCATGTAAATGTACTATATAGGTCATGTATTGTAAATGAATAGTAAATGGTAATATGTATAGGTAATGTGATTATGTGAATATATGTATATATATATTTTTAAAAAAGTATATAGTATATAAGTCATGTATATGTTGAAGATAGATAATGTACAGGTAATGTATATGTACTATAGCTAATGTATATGTAATGTATAGGTCATGTAACAGGTAACGTATATGTAGTACAGGTCATGTATAGGTCATGTAACATGTAATGTATATGTTGTATAGGTCATGTAACATGTAATGTATATGTAGTACAGGTAATGTAACAGGTAATGTATATGTAGTACAGGTAATGTATAGGTAATGTAACAGGTAATGTATATGTAGTACAGGTAATGTATAGGTAATGTAACAGTAAGGTAATGTATATGTAGTACAGGTAATGTAACAGGTAATGTATATGTAGTACAGGTAATGTATATGTAGTACAGGTAATGTAACAGGTAATGTATATGTAGTACAGGTAATGTATAGGTCATGTAACAGGTAATGTATATGTAGTACAGGTAATGTATAGGTCATGTAACAGGTAATGTATATGTAGTACAGGTAATGTAACAGGTAATGTATATGTAGTACAGGTAATGTAACAGGTAATGTATATGTAGTACAGGTAATGTATATGTAGTACAGGTAATGTAACAGGTAATGTATATGTAGTACAGGTAATGTAACAGGTAATGTATATGTAGTACAGCGTCCCCTCACCCGC
>OMNR01091810.1:0-10300 GCA_900303205.1 Mora moro
ATTCTAAATACTTTTACTTCTGTACTTGTACACAGTTCCCTGTCGAGTGAGAAAAATGTTGCTTTTGGTTTGCCAATGGGACGTTTGGCCCTGCACGGTACACCTAAATCTACTTAGGAATCTAATTGCGTCTTTGCCCGGTCATTTAATAGTCTCTCTTCCTCTGAAGCATCACATGTCCCTTATAGCAATTAGCACCAGACATTTCAAGTGGCAATTAATTATGAACCCCATTAGGATCAGGTACACTTTCACTTTTCAGTGTCCATTGTATTAACACGACCGACGGCGCGGCGTGCGTTGGCCAATTACAATTAACCCTTGATCCATTCTCCAATTATGCAATCCCACTAGACATTTCCAACACTGATTCTCGCGGCCTCGCTTCAGGCGCTTGACTCTAATTACAGTAACTCTCCACCTTAAGACTCTTCCACCGGCACACGCAACGCTCGAACCAGAGACAAGAGCGAGAGCCATGGACCTTACAGAGTGCTCCCCATACGACATTACAATGGTTTTTGAGTGCCGACACGCTATGTATTGCAATTCTGTAAATATTGCAATACAATAATAGGATTTTTTTTTTGCAGTTTGGTTCTACAGGTCGTCTGTGTCCGCCATTGTTAATTAAAAGAACGTGGCTAAACACAACATAAGTAGTCGATGCGAGTATCGCGGAAGCAAAGAATTTGCAATACCGATTTGAATACATTTTCACCCCATCCTTACGAGAGAAACACGAGAAACAAGAGAAAGAGAAACAAGAGCTCCAGCTTCCTGTGGAAGACCACAGGAAGCTGGAGCATGTGGGTGAACGCGACAAAACAAATCATGTGACGATTACGCCTTGATTACTCTCTGAGCTGCCTGAAACGAGAGATGAGTGGTTGAGAGCCACATTTCCGCAATATAAATGGGCCACCAAGTGACTCCTTCATGGCTTCATAATTGCTCTTTTGTCTCAGCTGTTCTTTTCAGATTTCTCCCAGGTGCAGCGATCTGTCTTCTCTCTCTTTCCCCCTCTCCGGGTCCACCACTGGGCCTGCTGGCACCCCGTCTCTCCTCGGGGGCCCCCTCTTCTCTGAGCCCTTTTGGCACTTGATTTTAATTAAATTAAAATTGTATAAAAGGGTTGCATTTACGACGGTTGAAGAAACATTTCTTTACACACAAAGCAATATACCCACATATACAAGCTCCTCTCAGCATATTGCAGTTTGTAGAGAAAATAAAAATCCAACTGAATAGCGACTTCAAAATCCAAAATATGCCATAAAATAAATGTGTGTAGTATCAGTGCAGCCCTTTGGTCTATCTCTCTGTATGCGTCTAATGGAGGATTCCTTGGACCACATGTAACTGTGTTGAATGTAACAGCACCTCAGCAGCTGACATCTAGACAGCCTCATTAGTGACTCTCCTGTCTTCTTGTACTTTTATTTTCATCGGCCAATAAGCATCTCGCTTTTCTTTACACTGCCCCACTGCAACTGAATTTCGTTGCGCACGATAATAAAGTTGAATCTAATTGCATGTAACCATCGCCATTACTTTGCATTGCTTACACAGCGTCTATGGTACTGTGCGAGGGAGAGCCGTTATCGATGCTGGGGTTACGGCCATCGGCAGCCGGCAAGCGAATAGGGAGGCTGCCGATGGTCAGCTGAACAGTGGGTGGTGTTTCATGGGGTTGGGGGGGGGTGGTGCAGGGGGACATGGGACAGGCCCCCAGCGAAGTGCACCAGCTGCTCGGGAGAGATGCGCCTTGTGTTGCCCAAACATCCGCGCGTTCCTTTTCAAAGATCCGCTCCCTTCAAGGGTCATTACCGAGCATCGACGTCACCGTCACTAGGCAACAGGGAGACCTTTGGAGAGCGGTGTGAAACATTGCGTGCGCGCTGCGCCGCGGACGGGAAGGAGTTACTGCGACACGGAGAGCTCGTTAAGCGCGGTGCGATGTTTACAACGCTCCCACTGTCGTCGTCCTCCTCGGTGTTGTTTTCAAGCAGACATTGTCTTTCGCCAACCGATTATACATTCGGAGCACTGGAGGCATTTTTAGCGTTGGCCCGCGACTTCAAATTTAACGATGCGAGCGTTTATGCTCGTGTTGATCGTTCACCATGCAGTTCGTTGGGGTTTAGTGAGCATGCGTTCTCCGGACAGATTTGCAACGTTCAGATACATTTAAATAACTCACTTCTGCAATCACTCGAAGCACCAAACTGAAGACTGGAAACTAAAATATGCCTATTGAAAATGATAATACTGTTTCAAAATAGAAATCACAAATACTTAAGAGATACTGAATGGCCAACGTAATACGCTTTCAGACATGAACTACAACGGAATTTTAGGGCAACATTTAAATAGTGAAGTATTGTTATGTAACTAAAATATACACACTGCGCTGAAATGTCCTATGATCATCGGATGCTTTGTCTACACTCAAACGTATTGTTGGCACAGAAATCCACACCTGTTCTCTACAATGTCCATTGAGAGTAAACTGTCTCTCAACCTTTGATCTGGGCATCAAACGCCTGCACATGTTATTACTTACACACATTTATGTACACCAAAGATGGAAGGGCACGTGGGCGTGTGTGGGTGCATGTGCGTGCGTGTGCACAGATATAGCTTCTCTTGTTTCAGCATAAATGTGGATTTATTTGTTGTATTTTCTTTGTTTTAATATTTTTTTTTTGGGGGGGGGGGGAGATTTTGCAGCTCAGACATAAAATATGTGGATTTGTATTTCTATGAGAGGATAATAACATAATTTGACTTAACATCCTATTTGTGTCAGGGATGATCAAATGTCACACACAAGCATAATAATGTTCGCATAATGACACGACTCCGAGTCGCTTCAAAGAAGACACCGAGCCGCCTTAGCGATGACATCACGGGCTCTTTGGTGGCAATGGAGCGGGATCTCTGGTCTCTGGGCGGCGCAGCTCATCCCAACAGCACAGCGTTGGGACATTATGCTCGTGTCATTTACCCCAGAAGCACATCGCTATTAAGACAACACGGACGCCATCGTGGAGAAAAACAAGCTCATTAAAAGGGTTCCCCTAGACTCCGCCGCGAGGCTGTGGAAGCGTGCGAGCGCCAAAGTGAACCGTGTGTTCCCGCGCCACTGTTGCCACAGTGACGCGCGGCTGCGTAATTAAGACATACAGGGAGCCAGCCATGTCCCTTGCTAAACACTCATTAGAGAATCATTTAAGGCTAATGCTGTGCCTCTAGCCCGGGCGAAGACAAGCTTGGCAAAACAAGTCACCAAATGATCACAAAAATTATCCTGTCAAACATATCGTAACCGGGGAAAACGTGGTCCGTTTGGCGCACGGACAATTTTTTTCTTTTTTTTTTGGGTGAATCCTTGGTAACCGACATAGTTGGCACATGAAAAAGGCCAAATGGGTTGCCTCATCATTGAGTAACCAATGATGAGCAGGGTGCCTTTGATTGGGCCGGCTTCTCTTTCACACCACCGGTCAGAGATGCTTTCCCTCAGAGGATCACAGGGACAATAAACTACAAGCAAATATTTTAACTGAGTCCCAAAAAATAAACCGTCCGAAAATATACATTTCTATCGATAATTATATTATATAGTATATTATATTAAATATTATAATGAGAGATTATATATATATATACAGTGTATATAATGTATACTGTAGACCTACATTATTTGTCCATGCGTGTCCTGTGTACTCACTAGAGGTATTCAGTCTTTCCAGAGGACTGCCGACACAGGAGAGGTTCACTATGGCGTCATAACGACATGCACTGCAGGATACCCTCTAGATGTGACCTAGTTTCTGTGATAGCACTGTAATCAATGCCAGGGTAATTACAGTCCTTCAACACCATGGCCATTATAGAATGCCTCCAGTGGCCTATATTTACACCTGCCTGCACACACATCGCCTTGTTGCTCGCTCGCCGTGGCCCCCGAAGTTCAAGAAGGAATAGATCAAAACATAGGGTAAGATGGTTTATTCATCCCAAATGTATAGGTGCATGTAGCCTACGTTTCAGATTGAGGGGGTTACAGTGATTTAACGGTGGTTTACATCAACGTTAACTGTAATGTAGAGTTTAGTAAGCTAGTGGCATATATCTACACTGTGTGACGTCTTAACCTCATCCTAACCTTAACCTTTTTTTTTAACTGAGTGACATGAGAGGAAACTGCCTGATTGAGTGAACCGACTAGTCGTCTGCGTTGGATTTCCACCTGGGGTTTCAGGTGAGAGCCGGAGGAGGAGACTCCTCACCACAGGTGCTATTCGCCAGGGAGCAGAGAGGAAATAAACAGCAGCCCTCTCGGTTAGTGGCCATGGAAACGACACATGCAAGTCCTATTTTGAGAGGCCTGTCGGGGACAGTAAATGTTTTCCCTGGAGACCAGAAGGCAGAGTTTTGTGGCCGGTAGCCGTGAAGTGAGTCGACGATTCGGACGAGCTATTTCACGCGTCGGCGACACCAAACAGGAAAAGGGATTATCTTTAATATTCGAGCGAGAATAAAATATATATAGCCTAAGGATAAGGCATGATAACTACTAGCAAGCACCTCCCCCGAAACGCGAGTGTTATCTGGACAAAGGTTAGCATATGGAGCGACTTTCTAAAAGTGTGTAAAAAATGTGTGTAGCTAACGCTGAAACGTTAGTCTCACGTGTTGACATCAAAGGGAAGCGTGTAGACTTCAAACGCGTGGGGTAGGCTGCTCTCACTGCGTTCTTCTAATCGAGCGGTGTTTAAAGGCATACTAAACGTTCAACACTCATAACAACTTTGTCCCAAATAAGTGAGTACAAGTAAGTGGTACAATCAAATAAGTGCAATCTAAATGTGCTCTAAAGGACGGATACAAAACAATAATAGCAACTTATTCGAACGCGCACGACCGTTTGGAGAGCCGTTGCAACTTACAGTGAGACGCCGTGGAGGTCGGTCTGGGCCCGTCGCCGTCCGGCGGACCCGGCGCCTCGGACAGCGACCGCCGCGCGCTGCTCTGTCGTCCCGTTTGACCGGGGGTCACGTTGGAGCGCGCGCTTTTCTTCTTGACCCGGTCAGATCCCGGCGCGCCGGAGCAGCCCCGCTCGGTGTCATGGTGGTGGTCCGGTTCCGAGCCCACCTTCACTAATGCGTTGCGTGTTCTCGTGAAGGCGGACGTCACCGAGCCCATAACCGAAAGGGTGAGACCTTACTCTGAGCCGGTTGAAGTAGCGGTGTGTTTTAGTTTGTCTTTCATTTTTTATCCGAAATGCAGAAGTGTGAAAATTCCAATTAGCGAACCGTAATCAATTACACGACGAGCTATATGCGAACGTGTCTCGCCGTCCTCAGACACCTTCAAGATGGAGCCTACTAAACAACTTAATTCCGTGCGACAATCAACATTTTAGCAGCAGCAGCAGGCGTTTTGGAGACGGACATAGACAGAGTCTGAGCGGGTCCCGTCTGCTCCGTCCTCTCCTCGGGATCCTACTTCCCTATGAAGGGACGTCACGGAGAAAGTTGCTCTCTAGGCAAATAAATCTCGTGGGTCAGGCCAGCAAAGGCAGAAAATTATTCCAAATGAAGTAAACAAATCTGCCCTATAAATAGATAGCCCCCAGGTGTCCCGAATAATTAGAATGGAAGGGAAAATGTACTTCACCGATAGCCTTAAACATATAGGCTATATGTTGTCTACTCCGCCATGTGTATGTTATGTGCTGAGGGAAGCTTGAGCCTTTACGCGACATTTATAATATCAAAATGTAATTCCGGCTTCATTAACGGGGCAATTTAGTAACAACGATGCACACAAGACGCCAGCAGATGGCAGTGAAACACAATTATTCACTGCTGTTTATTTGAATAGTCAGTTGACGTTGCTTATCTATCCTATTCATGTGGTTATCCTTTTTTGCCAAACCTAAAAGATATGTTATCAATGTGCTATTACGTTCTTTCCAGAGATATTTACTTACTTTTTTGCCAGCAGTCCAAGGCAAATATATGGAAATTGTTATTTTAATAGCGCAATTCCTGGGTGAACACGGGTGCAATCATTTAATATTAATCATGGGCCAATTCTAGTTGAACAAATACTTACACATACTGTATATATTCACTTCCTGAAGTTCACAGAATATCCAGAATATCACCATAGTGCACAGAAAAAGAGTCTACATGTTTTATTATTGCTTAGTAACTGTGGTATTTGTTACAGATTTCGTTGGCGTGTGTGACAGTATTGGGTTAAAGAGGTCATGACTTCAATAAGCATTGCTATTGTTGTCATTCAACATGTTTTGTTCTAAATAAATGTGATAAAGGGTATCAGCATTATGAGAAGCAAGATCAATTCAACTGACAAGTTCAAAGGAGTCTTGTACACATAAAGGCACTTAAAGCAGCAGTTATCTTTTTTGTTTGGTGGTTTGTCTCTTTTTTGTCTTTAAGCGTAGGTCTTTCACAGCATAAAAGCCAATGACTTTATTCAAATTCTTCATGGTTCTGCATTGACTCGTTGACCACCTGAACCAAGATAAAGAGGAAAGAGAAAGTTACCCCTTTGCTTCAAGTATTACAACAAAAAAAACCACCACATACACACGGACACAAACGCACTCATACACACGCACGCGCGCACACACACACACACACACACACACAAACAAGTGTGCGCGCCGTGACCACTCCCGTCCGGTCAATTTAAAATCACTTCAGGTTGATTCTATACCTGACCATCCCTGGTCTCAATTGTCTTGATGAGGACCTTCTTGGTTGTTGCGCTTTCTACGTGAGGTCTGGACTCAATCATGGTTTCTACGGTCATGAGTGAAAGGACACAATATTGTTTGTTTTTCGGATGACAATATGAACAAAATTACGAAGGAAAAAAAAAAGACATTTAGAAACGGCTCCTACCCCTCAGATTCATCGATGAGAAATTCGGCATCGGAGTGGAGATTCTGGTAAATGTATAGGACGTACAATGAAATCTACAGGATCTTTCATGAAGCGGAGATTGATTCATAAGATGTATAACTTGTTATAAATGTATAACCCCTCAGGTTGTATTTTACCTGCTCTCCTCTCCTTCCAGAAGCTTCCTGTAGGTGGCGATCTCAATGTCCAGGGCCATCTTGACATTGAGGAGGTCCTGATACTCACGAAGGTGGCGGGCCATCTCGTCCTTCATGTTATGAACGTTGTCCTCCAGACGAGCAATGCTGTCCTGGTAACCGGACATCTCCATGGAGAAGTTCTCATCCGTCTCCCTCATCTGTCGCTCCAAGGATTCATTCTGGGATGGCGGCCAGGATGGAACACAATGGTACTCAACGAGCTGGTTATGCAAATGACTTAACGACCCTCCAATGAGATTAATCAACTGGGGTGTTTTTTTTTCTTCTAATTAATGGACATGTATTCCTTATCTAACTAAGTCTCTGTATGTATGTATGTATGTATGTCTGTCCTTTGATTTTCTCGACAACCGTTCATCCGATCGACTTGAAACTTGGTGGGTGTATTGCCGAGGACCCAAGGAAGCGCAGTGTCGAGTGTGACGTTGTTTGGATGAGCGGTTCTTGAGAAAAGCTGCCAGCAGCAATACCAGAGGCCAAGCAATCGGCCCCGTTGCGAACAGGCATGTTTTGAACGGGCACTGCACTGCATTTTCACAAACAAGGACACTATTTTTTTGTATGTCTGAGCTAAGAATTTGGTTGTTGTTTTTTTCACGTTTTCGTGCAAGACTTGCCTTCATAACATGATGAAGTGTATATGTGTGTGGACTACTCACAGTTCCCTTGAGGGCGTCTATCTCACAGGTGACCACCTGCACCTGGCGTCGGTAGTCATTGGCCTCCTGCTTGGCCATTCTCAGAGCCTCGTTGTTACGCGCTGCAGACTCAGTGAAGTCGGAAAACTGGAGAAAATAATACAAATAGAAGACATGGACCTTTAGTATTTGATAAATGAATGAAAAAAGATAAATGAAAATGAATTGAGGGAATCCAAAGCCATGCATCATGGCATTTATATACCTGACAGTCAAAAACAAACTTGTCTTTGAGTTTAAAGCCCTACTGCTAAAAAAAACATTACAAAACACAATTGTTACATTGTAGTTTTGTTTTTTACATTTCAAATGTAACATTTGAAATCCTAACATTCTAACTATACCTCACATCAACTTTCCCCTCCTTACTTTAGATTTGTACCAATCCTCTGACTCCTGGAGGTTTTTGGTGGCCAGGTTCTCGTACTGCACACGGACGTCCCTCAGAGCCGCTGTTAGGTCAGGCTTGGCCACCTCCATGTCCACTTGGATGTGTTGCTCCTGCACCTGGCCCTGCATCTCCACCATCTCCTGTCACATGGTAGCACATGGTGGCATATGGGGGGGGGGGGAGACTATGACAATAGTGTTTGGGTTGTAAAATATGGGTTTTTGTTGCCACTGTCTGAATGCAGAGTGTCAGATTATCACTAAAATGTGATAGGGTGCCATGATTGGGTTTATTGAGGTGAGTCAGGATTCAACACTGTTAGTGAGATTTCTTAATATCAAACTGAAGGAAGCATTTCATTACTATATATTTTATTACCGGCTATTTTGCTTTGTTGGCTGAAACCATCATTCAGATCAAACCGTATTTTGTTTTTGAGAGTGCATTTACTACTTTCCTTCATTTTAATTGCATATCACTATGCGGGAAAATGTTTTAATCTTCGCCTCCCTGTGTCCTCCAAAAAGGTTGATGGTGGTTTTTTTTCTATAGGGTCCAATGAGTACATTGCGATTCAATTATTCAATTTGCAGTGTGTGCACAGTGTTGCCCTCTACGCTGGACCATACCATCTTGAAAAGAAGACAGGGGTGTGCTTACCTCATCATGCAGTTTCTTGAGGAAGGTGATTTCCTCCTGGAGGGATTCAACCTTCCGCTGCAGGTCCAGTCTAGCCAGGGCAGCATTGTCCACGTCCTGAAGCAAGGCAGATCCATTACAACAGTGTCGTGAAGGTGCTGTGTGTGGACAGTATGTGCTGGCTGAACCCAGAGACAGGTAGAGGTGTGGTGCACACACATGCACCACACTTAAATACACACATCGTCACATACACGCACACACGCATGAACAGAGAGACACAAGCACACACACACACACACACACGCATACATTGACACGCAACAACAAAAATATCTCACCCAACACACTCAACACACTCAAACAGAGGCCCCAAACACAGCCCATATAAAGTGACGACACACACACTGCGTGTCAGTACAGATAATGTTACTGTTCGAGGACTGTGTGCCTTCAGTGTTCACGTGGTTTCAATCTGCTGTAGACAATGCAGGGACTTTTGGGGCTCTTAACTAATGATCCCAGGCTGTAGGCAAGTTCCTGGCACACGTCCCTGGATTTGATCAGTAAAGCGCTGCCATGGGCCAATTTTGTGTGAAATATCTTAACGTTCTGTCTCGCTCCTCCGCTGTCAAACACACACACACACACACACACACACACACGCACTGGCACCAAAAACAGAGTGCTTTGTCAGGGGGTTTGCCTGTTGGTTAGAGTGTGGTATCAGCAAATGAAGCAGTTTACTACCCTGCTTGCCAAAGACAAAGTCTGCTATTCAGCAGAGAGTCCATCCAGAGGCCAGGGAGCTGTCTACAGTAAGACCCGACTGACAGAGCCAGCGCTTAACTGCTGACCCTGCCCTGTGGTCCCTGGGCACCACTGTTACCCTTGATGACTGAGACCCAATGTCGTCGGTTCCGCAGCATCCATCGATCGCTCACCCCACTCCTCAGTTGCACAGTCAAGATGAAATTGGATCAAAATGTTTACGTGTCTGCAAGTCTGTATGTGTGTATGTATATTTGTATGTGTTCTGTGAGTCCAGAGGCGTCCCCACACTACAAATCGTCGAAAACAAACATATTACCAACCTGATGAAGCTGCGAAACGACCCTAACAGACCGATAATCAGGCAGTTTGCCTTAGCACATCTGTCATCTTTAGAGGGACCTGACTATCGGTCTATTGAGTTGTTTTTTTCCTGGTTGACTAGCTTGCATATTATCTACATATACTGTTCGGGTCCTCGAAGCAGAAAATGTATTTTTTTTAGATGTACAGTGAACATTACCAATGAGGGGGGGGACAGTCGTTGAATCGTGCCCACGTCTGGTTATACTATAAAAGTGCTGAGGAGTGCCTCTTGGACCAGAACCAGACTGACATCACATGGTGACCAGG
>OMNR01091816.1:0-10292 GCA_900303205.1 Mora moro
ACCAACATCTATAAGCCTGTGGCCAACCATGTTGTCAATGTAAGGCCACATTATAGAAGAGTTTTGTTCATTTTCATCATTCTGTGTGTGTGTGTGTGTGTGTATCTCTATCGCTAGATCATTGTAGGAAGTGAGCTCTTGTGATATACACCATTGGGAAGGGATTGAATGTATAAAAATGGAAACCACAAACCAAAGTGCTCCAGACTGTGTGGACGGAGGTGTTTGGTGTTGTGACCGCAGTCGGAGTTTGAAAAGAAGAAGCGTCAGGAGGGGAGGATGGTCAGGGCAGAGCGGCAGGTTGTGTTGGATCTGCTCTTCTCGGCGTTCGAGAGACACCAGTATTACAACATCAAGGACCTGGTGGACATCACCAAACAGCCTGTGGTGAGCAGGACACGCACGCACATGCACATGCGCACGCACACGCACACGTGTGTGATTTCAGTTTTCACTTCTATTGTGTCAGTAGGTGGTCTTCGTCTTTTCTATTTAAGTTTTAGTTTGAAAGATCCCGTTCCATTTAGTTTCAGTTTTTTAAATAACAATCAATATATCACAGGTGATCCATTTCCAAGTATTTAGAAATGTCAACTTAAGTGTACTATAACAGGAACAACATTTTGCTTCGTTACAACATTACTGATGCGTTGTACCATATCAGTAAGTCGTGTTGTATCCAATGTCCTCAGTAAGGCACAGGATAATTAGCATTGTTGTGTGAAAAGTATTCGTAATTCTAAGTTGTAAATCTAATTCAGCCCTCCATCTTTTGATCATCAAATGATCATGAACAAATGAATATGAACAAAATCAAAATCAACAAATGATTGACTGTCACAGTGGAATTCAGCCCCAATGGAAAAGGCTTGCTTTTTCTATCAGCTTTTGTTGACTTCAGTCTCAGTTAACTACAAACACATGCACTCTAGCGCATGCATGTACGCATGCACGCACACACACAGAAGAAAACAATATTTTCCTGGCCACCATTAAACAAAATCACCCACAGTGCATTTACGCACTTGCTTTAGCTCTCTCCCTCTCGCGCGCACTCTATCGCATGGAGAGACTGATACTGTGGATCCATTCCAACAGAGCAACAGCAGTGTGTAGGTGCTGATGACCTTGGGGTCCCCTGATTACATAACTACGGGCAGAGTAGGAGTCAAACACCACACATGCTTTCATTCTTTCCTTCAGCACTTAGCCAACACTCAAATCAAGTGAACTCAAGTAGATACTTGCTTGCTGTTGTGACGCAATCAAGTTGTATATTTTTGGAGGTGCGTGCAGAACCCACAACGTACATATTTGACTAATTAGCCATGCTCGCTCCTAACTCAACATGGTACCAAATACTGATCATAATATATATATATATTATGATCGGTATTTGGTACCATGTTGAGTTTTACATTTTGTCTTCACAATTCTCAGAATGAATTAGTAATCACTCTGATGTTATAATGAATAACAATCTTAACTAATTCCAATTTATTTAAAGGTGCTGTAAGTAAGATTTAAGAGCTATTATTTTTTTGTAAGTTAAAAATGGCACAGCCATCCATCAGTTATTAGCACAGACTGTTAAAATATGGACGTAGTCTCCGTGACGTCACCCATTGGTTTCTGAAGAGCCGTTGTGAAGCTCAGTGGGCGGCTCCCGGCCGGCGCCATCTTGGCAGTTCTTGACTCCCCCGCAACTTCCGGCTCATCCAAAAATGGGAGAAGAGGCGGAGCTGAGGCGGGCCCTATGCTGCAAGAGCTAGTGGCTATCCTCCTGTGACAGCCACCTGTCACTCAAAGCAGCCACGCCCTTAATTATGCATAACTGTAAGCCTCAATAAAATTAAAACGGGTGAGTTACATAAAAATTCACCCCCCGCACAGTTGTCATGAAGGGGGAGATGAACTATAGAGACCAAAACCGTTTTTTGTAGCAGGCTGTAAACATGTTTATTTCAGCTGTAAAGTTGGGCATTTTAACATGGGGGTCTATGGGGATTTACTCCCTTTTGGAGCCAGCCTCAAGTGGCCATCCAAGATACTGCAGTTTTGGGCACTTCCGTGTAGGCTTCATTTTTCAGACCCGGAGTTTGCCCCTTGGTTATTAGAGTTTGCCCCTTGGTTATTAGTGAGTGAAATGCCAATTTTGATGGTAGACCATGCCCAGCTAATTTCAGGGCATCTCTTCCCTGATTGGTTCAGGGAAGCCATCTTGCATGTCAATCACAGGTGTGTGAAATGTAACACTTCTCATTGGCGGAGAAACGCTGTGGGGGAGGGGACGTTAATTGGTTCTCTTTATATCTTATATATTTATACCAATTCGTTTTATGTGTTTACATAAACGTTCTTCAAAATATGCAGAACATATTTATCTTGTAGACAATCGGCCTAGACCTTTTAGGTTTTTTTGACCATGAATTGTGATGTTCCTTGTTGCCATGGCAACAGGGGTGCCGACAGTTGGCCGCAACCAAAATGATGAAACTCGACTGTGACACCTAGTGGCCAAACACAAGCCTCGCCTTGTGTGGTCTCCGTTTGGCCCATGTCCCAAGCACAGAAAGCCATGCACCCTTTCACATTAATATGAGGGGGGGGGAAAGCAACATTTGGTTGACGGCCATACATGACGTTAGAGCTTCCTTTCACCGTGTGTTTCTTTTCAAGACTTACCTGAAAGAGATAATGAGAGAGATTGGCGTGTACAACACCAAGGGAGCGCACAAGAGTACATGGGAGCTGAAACCAGAGTACCGCCACTACCAGTCCACAGAAGAAGTCGAGATGAACGCGGACTAGACCGAGGAATCTTTGGCCCCCTTCAAATCCGATACTCTCCTGGACGCGTGTCAACGGCAGAAATAGCATGGCTTCTCCACCTGTTGGATATAACTGCACGCTGTATGATGGCCAGTGGACTAGACGCTTGAAATAAAATTATTTGACTTCATTTCTACGTACAATCATTGGCTGCCCGATGTGTTCCAGGGTTCGCCACATTACGGCAGTGGATTTGTGAAGCCCAGTGCTTCCTTAAAGGAAGTCACCCTTGTGGCCCGTGTGTTTATGGGGGTCATCCCACAAAACACGAGTGAAATCGTGTGATGGGAAGGCTGCTGAAATGTGTGTGAACTGGGCGTGTTGTTGGGGTTCTGTAAGCACACCTCACTTGTAACAACTTTTGCAGTTAGTCACAGATCACCATTGATGGCAAGCCAGCCCCAAGTTGGGAATAACGTACAGGCAACACTGAAAAGCAGTGCAAGTAAGTTGATGGCACATTACAACCAGCAACGAAGCATAGGCAGTTAGTCTTAGCTAATCAGCCCATTCTTAATGGCACCCACTGCACTCCTAACCATATACCTGTTCCTTCAAGCGGCCTCCTGGTGGTTTTCCATGGCCTTTAGAGAGCTTAGGTAGGTAACTGATTAAGGACTACAAATAGACTTGATTAGTCGCCGTCAACACTAATAAAATATGTACATGTAGAAAAAACAAGACAAATTTAGATATATCCATCTAGCTCTCTATAGATGTAATGCACCCCCCCAGGGGAACAACTGGCAGCCAAGAAGATAACCAGTTTAGATGCAGAAGTAGGAAGTGTTTGCTTCATAGTAACTACAAAAACAGACATTTCAAGGTTTTTATTTAAAACCAGAATCATAGTCAGGTAGATGGTAAATCGCATGCCGTCAGACCAAGCAAACTGATGTCAGCTAATCAGCCACACAGCAAACATTCAGGATGGAAGATTGTAATTTGAAGAAGCGAAGGTCATGTAAGATAGAAAGCAGAGCCCAATTTCAATTTGCTTTGGTGTCTTCAATCAAGTGATGAAAAGGGACAGTTGACATAACTTGTGTATTAGATGAAAATTCACACGTATTACCGATACTGTGGGCCATAATGTCTATTCAGTGGACTGCACAAATAATCCACCGAGCTGTGATACAGAAGACCAGGTTCTTTTCCATTTCCACGAGTCAAGCCATAAGAGAAGCAGACGGGGTCTTGGTGTTATTACTGGGGAGAAACAGAAGCGTGAGAGACATGCCTGTGCACCCAACATTTAAAAAATAATAACCTCAGTGAACAACAAGCAGACCGCGAATCAAGTACTTACAGCTTTCTCGATCTCCAGACCATGCTTGAAGCAGAGCATGAATGGGGTGCGGCCGTCCGAACGAAAGTCTAGCAGGCCCACCATGCCCAATGTGTTCATCGACTCACCTGTGAAAAACTGAATGAAAAGAATGAGTTAAAGGGCAGCCAGTCTCTGCAGCTCAAAAGGTACCCCCCCACTAACCAACGAGCACGTGTCTTCACCTGGTAGTTCTTCATGTTGCTCAGGATGTCCTTGAACCGTAGACGCATGCCTTCCTTGAAGGCATTGAAGCTCTCCGGCTTGTCCTGCAGTTTGGCTTCGAGTCTAAAGAAAGAAATGCATCATGACACTTTCAACTCGTACATAACACGCATGTGACCGGTGCATTTTGATAGTTGCCATCGTACACTTACTCCTTGATATAATCCTTGATGTAGACTCTGTAGCTCGTCTTGTCGAATGACGTCTCCTGCAGTTTGCAGTTCAGCACAAAATCCACACCTGATTCTATCACTTTGTCCATGTCTTCCACCACCATGTCTTCAGCGGATTTATTTCCACCGATGAGACTGTCGGAGATGTCGTCTGTAGACCTGGTGACCATCTGACCACAAACAGAAGGAATCGGGCACTTAGGTCTAGGTAGCCTCACGCAGATCTCACATTTCAGTTTCTTGCCGAAGATCAAGCAGTTTCACACAATATCACCCTGGACAAATCGTCAAACAACGCTTATGAAGCAAGCAAAGCAAACGAACGCACGCCGTAAACGCATGCAACACAACGACGACGGTGTGCTACATTTAAAAGCGAATATGTGACATCACACATGTAAACAACACCGGGTAACATTAAACACCCCGTGTTATGGTTGTGATGCTGCGGCCCATAGCGTTGTTTAACCACCACGTCATGTAGAGGCTTGGCTCCATCCCTGCGCAGTAGGACGCGACGCTGACCAAGAGCCAATGATACGGGCGGTGAGTCAGGGCTCCGGCTCCACCCTCACATGAACACCATCTGCATATTCATCACGAACCGTATGATCTAGTCACACACGGCCCGACACGCCCGGGCTTCACGAGTCGGTCCTGTTGGCGCAGACCGGCAGCTCGTCGCCGTGTACACACACACACGTACACACACACACACACACACGTACACACACCCTTACCTGTCCTTCCACCTCGATGAAAAACCCGTCTTCGGACTCCTTGATCTTGTAGATGTCGGTGAACATCTCGTCACCTGCGGGAGAAACAATAGCTTTAGTGTGTGTGTGTGTGTGTGTGTGTGTGTGTGTGTGTGTGTGTGACTCAGGATGAAAGACTCCCGTAGAGAAGCTCCGCCGGGCGGGACACGAGGACCCCCCACACACACACACACCATGAACACACAATGAACACACACACACACACACGGCTCCATGGGGTGGCGGATGGTCGGACCACTCGGAGTCTAGGGACGCGCTGAACCGTTGGTCGACGCCATAGGCGCACGAGGAGTAAAGTCCGTCTGACGCATCCGACACGAAGCGCTTTTCCGTTAGCGCGGCGGACATCTTGGGTAACGGCGCTAGCCCCGCGCTAGCCCGGGCCACGGGAGAATAACGCGTCTTTCGACGGCTCAAACGACCAAAGGTGTGCTAGTGAACGGGCCGGGGGTGTCGGTGTTACCTGTCACGATGTCCTTGTAGATCAGCATGTTGGCGGATGCGGGTGTTAGACTACTGTGCGACCGGACGACGAGCCTCCCACCACGACGAGGTCCTGACTAGAAAGGAGCGACGGGGCCTCCGGGCGGAACTTTTAGGCGGCGGCGCGGTTGACGTCACGGCCCCGGCGGAAACGCGTCGTGCCCCCTGGTGGCCGGAGTCCCGCATGGCAGCCTTTCACAGTTCTCTAGTGGACTAACAACTCATCCATTTGCTAAATAAAAATTTACATTTTCACTGTCGGTATCATAGTTTGTCACAAAACCCGTTTTTTACGAGAAAAACATGACTTAAAAAAAGTTATTTTAATGGCTAAAATCAACCCTACAAATAAAACTTTATAAAAAAAAGCCAAAAAAACAATTATAGCAACTTTATTTAACCTTTTTCAGCATTTCTCAGTATGATTGTGATATTTTTTTAAGGGTAAATCCAGTTCTGTCTGTCCTGTTACAGTGCAGGAATTGTGTAGCTTTCAGTATAAACATCTTTCTTATACAAACAAGGACAGGCAAAACAAGTACAATGGCATTCAAAAAGAAGATGCAATACATCAGACAAATATGGTGCACGGTCAATTATCAACGCTACCTCTCAAAGCAGGAAAACAACTATATATATATTTTTACAACAACTTCCCTTGAAAGCTGACATTTAATGTAAAACCTAAGTGCAACACAGCAACACTAGACTCGAACAAAAGGCCGTCTCTTTTCTACCTTCGCCAATATTATTAGTATGGATTGTGCTACTCAAGTCCAGCTAAAAAAGAGGGCAAAAATCAATCCGCACTGAAGAATAGAAAGAACGACCACATGCTCTCATAATAGGAGTTCGCTCCCACTTCCCGGAGTTATTTGACAAAATCTCTTGACATTTGGAGTTCCCTGTTGCACATCCAAGTGTTTTTCATCATATTAGTTACCAATGTTTATGTGAGCTGTCCACAATCTGAGATGCTAATCTTCTTGCTGGACTTGCCGGACGCAGAGCCCAGCTCGGCCATCTGACGCACCACCTCCATGCCGTCACGCACCCAGCCGAACACCACGTGCTTAAAGTCCAGATGCTCTGCCTTCTTCAGAGTGACATAGAACTGGGAGCCGTTGGTGTCTCGACCGCGGTTCACCATGGCCAGGAGGCCCGGGCCCGTGTGTCGGATGTCAAAGTTCTCATCTTCAAACTGTCCACCGTAGATGGACTTGCCGCCGGTGCCATCCTGGTTTGTGATGTCGCCTCCCTGAAACACGGGGAAAAAAAATATCAGGAATATGTCTCGAGGCATTTCAAAACAAACAAACAAACAAATTTGCAACGCTCAGGACAAAGTAGTGGACGTAGCTTGGGTAAAGTTAATTTCATATCCAATATTCGTTCGACTTGCCATTTTCACATTCAGTCTAGCATCAAAGCATTGATTATCAAGTAAAACGATTGAGTGAAACATTTCTCAGTTTCTACGATCTTTGTTTTCATTTTGACTTGGTAGTGATCTTGGACTAGTGATCTTGACTAGTGATCTTGAACTTGGTGAGGTTGGTGACAACTGGTTTCAATTTTATCCTCGCCGCTCACAACGTTGACATTGTGAATCGACTTTGAAACCCGGGAAGCGATTTTGAATTGAATCGTGATCCAAGAATTGAAATCGAATCAAATGGTGAGATTCCCAAAGACGGCCCCTAAAAAGAATGCCTCAAAACCGTTCCGCAGGTCTTGCCCGCAATTACATCTATACACGCAACACTATAATAAGAGCTTACTTGACACATGAAGTTTGGTATAATCCTGTGGAAGATTGAGTTTTTCAGACCGAAGCCCTTCTCTCCCGTGCAGAGCGCCCGGAAGTTCTCTGCCGTCTTGGGGACAACGTGGGAATACAGTTCCACGGCGATGGTGCCGAGGGTCTCGTCATCGGCGGCAATGGTCAGAAAAACCCGGGGGTTGGTTTCCCGGGAATGTTCCTGTGCTCGGGACATCATCTGGGTGGAGGAGTCGTCACTGGGCTGTCTCAACCGCTGCTGACAGTCCAAAAAGGTCTTCCTAAATTTGTCGGTGAGGTCGGCATTCTTGAACTTGGCTGCCAGCTGCTCCACGCTAGCAGTGCCATCTAGAGGAGGAGGAGAAAGAGTTTAAAACATGAATATCATTTGGATTGGCCAATTGATTGGCGCGACACTTGGGAGCTTGGAGACGGCACGTGTAATAAAAGGACCATATCAACACTCTTTGATTGAGTCGAGTATTACCCGCATAGTCGGTGGTGGTCCAGACCAGCGCGTTGGCCGACGAGTTCATGGGCTTGAGCTCCATGCTGGGTGAGATGATGTGGTTGGCGCACACCAAGAGCACCTGCTCCCTCCTCATGAGGACACGGTAGGAGCCCTTGACGGGGTGGTAGAGGATCTTGATGTCGCCCACGCCGCGCTCCTTCCACTGGCCGAGCTGGCGGTCCCAGCGGTACAGCTTGGTGCGCTCCTTGAACAGGATCTCCTCGTCCTCCTCGCCAGACTTGGTCTCCACCTGAGGGAGAAAGAGCGAGAACACTTAAGATGGAGGCCGACGTCAGGGCTTAAGTGGGAGACGGGTCTGAGGTCTGCAAAACGCGCACATGCATTTTGACCATTATAGAAAACTTACAGATCTCATCTGTCATTGGGTTTGAAATCATTTAGCTATATTTATAAATGGCATTACATTAGCATATTTGCTTTTGACCGAGTTTGACAAAAAACAGTCCATTATTCACACAACGTCGTAGCTAGCTGGTAACCAGTGAGATTACGAAGGAGCAAATCTGAATCATCGGCAAGTCATTTATTCGGATGAGGTGGACGCAAGGTACCTCTGGCAGAGACACGATCGGCTCGAAGTGAATGTCCACATCGTCATCAGCAGCCTCCTCTTCATCCCCTTCCCCCTCCTCGCCGTTGTTCTTCGGTTTGGCTGCAGAGCCAAACACCGTGGCTCCGGCATTTGCCCAGGAGAAGTTGGAGTCTAAAGAGGAGAGCAAACAGGGGGTCATCAAGGAGCAGTTATGGTTGGGCCGTGTGCTTATGAATATCTAAATTCACCGAAAGTTGCTTTTAAAGAGCAAATAGAAAAAACATTGAAAGAAAAATACAAACGCAGGCCACACAAACCAGGTTTGTTTCAAACGCGTGCCGGAGACCAACCTTTCGACCCGAAGGCATACTCTCCCTCTCCCGTGTTCTTGGCCAGGTCTGCGAAGGAGAAGCTTCCGCCTCCCAGCGCAGCGAAGCTAAAGGAGATGTCTGCATGGAGAAGGTTAGGGTTAGAAGAGAAACCTCTAGCACACCAGGGATCACAAGGAACGTTCCCAATGGACTATCCATGCACAACGTTCTATCGTTTAAATGCAACATGGTTATATTGCAATAACACGACATGACATACATCTGAAAAATAATGAGTTGGTTCTGTATGTTTTGGATATCTTTTTTGGATAAGTATACATTTTTGGGGAAAAGTATATGTCCATTTATAGCAACTTACGAGTAGGGCCCTTAAGAAAACTTTAGTATGGTTGATGGAGGCAAACACTATAGATAGAGCTTCCACAGAGGTGTCACCGCAGGACAAACACAGGTGTCACTCATAACACTAGTGATGGGTCTGTACCAGGACACGGTAGTAGCCTGCACTAGTGAAGATAGCGCACATTGATCACGCACGTAAACACAGGTGTAGCCCAAGGCATTCACATGGAGTAGGTCGGCAGGCGCTTAATTTATGCGTGTCAAAGCCCCAGCAGTGGTCAATGTGCGTCATCTTCCTTAGTTTAGTCTGCTACCGGTGCCCTGGTACATAAGAGGAGCAAACCCATCACTAGTGTTATGATCGACACCCGTGTTTGTGCTACGATGCCTCTGTGAAAAGGGTTTATTAAAAAAGGAAATTAAGTTGGGTATGAGCAACATAACCTAGCCTTAACTAGTGGTTGCCAACAACATACACCATGACTCGTGGCGGTCATCAAGGTAACCAACGATGTATACCTTGGCTAGTAGTGGCTGAACTAGTGGCAAGTGAAGGAGTTGCAGCAACAACAGTGGAGTCAGACTCCTTGCCCTTCCTGGTTGACAGATCGATGGGACAGACATTGCTTGGGACAGCATTCTGGGCCTCGGATGCCAGACCCGAGATTGCCTGCCCTTGGGCCAAGGTGCTGACTGCAGCCTCCGTGGTGCTGACTGCAGCCTCCGTGGTGCTGACTGCAGCCTCCGTGGTGCTGACTGCAGCCTCCGTGGTGCCGGGTGCAGCCTCCGTGGTGCCGGGTGCAGCCTCCGTGGTGCCGACTGCAGCCTCCGTGGTGCTGACTGCAGCCTCCGTGGTGCTGACTGCAGCCTCCGTGGTGCCGACTGCAGCCTCCGTCTTGTTGACTGCAGCCTCTGTGGTGCCGACTGCAGCCTCCGTCTTGTTGACTGCAGCCTC
>OMNR01091835.1:0-10347 GCA_900303205.1 Mora moro
AGTCTTACACTGGATAGATATTGTTCAAACTATAGCACTAGGGGCAGTCTTGCACTGGATAGATATTGTTCAAACTATAGCACTAGGGGCAGTCTTACACTGGATAGATATTGTTCAAACTATAGCACTAGGGGCAGTCTTTCACTGGATAGATATTGTTCAAACTATAGCACTAGGGGCAGTCTTTCACTGGATAGATATTGTTCAAACTATAGCACTAGGGGCAGTCTTTCACTGGATAGATATTGTTCAAACTATAGCACTAGGGGCAGTCTTGCACTGGATAGATATTGTTCAAACTATAGCACTAGGGGCAGTCTTTCTCTGGATAGATATTGTTCAAACTATAGCACTAGGGGCAGTCTTGCACTGGATAGACATTGTTCAAACTCTAGCACTAGGGGCAGTGTTGCACTGGATAGATATTGTTCAAACTATAGCACTAGGGGCAGTGTTGCACTGGATAGACATTGTTTTAGTGTAGAGCAAGACTCGTGTTAGTGTTGCAGCCTTGACTAGTGTGTGTGAAGTTGAATTGGTTATGTACCAGTTTATCATGATGACAAACATACACGTAAACGGGTCTTTGTGAAAAGGCCATTTTATCATCAGACATGAGTAAGTATAAGTCCACTTTACAGTATTTATTTTATGGTAATTGGGTTTTCAGTTGCAGGATGCAGTCGTTTTCATCTTGCTAAATGAACTTTATTTAGTCTACCCATAGTAACGTGTTGGCATGTATGCAATGTGTTGTAAGGCATTTGTAAGGATGCCACTGTTAAGTCTACGATGTGTTGGCATGTGGGGATGTAGGGACGTTTAGTCGATCATGTTGTGGCTGTACAGTCTGGTTATCGCCAACAGAATACTAGGATTTATGAAATTAGCCACCAGACGTCAGTTTGGTAAGTTTGCTACATTACATAAAATACATATGCAGTCACTACGAACATTGAACTAGTATGGGCTGCAAGTATGGAAACGATGTGCATACTGCAGCCGGCTTGGCCGACAAGCTGGACGGTGAGTCTGCTGATCAGCACCGGAAGGTATCCGCACTTCATGCCTAGTCCCGCTGTATATATTATCATAGATTTAATCCAATCCCAACTAAGCAGTCTGTTAATAATATCTATTGTCTCTCTCTCCGTGTCCTCTGTCCTCATCTTGCCTGTTTACAGGTTGTGAGTTATCTTACAAATGGAGTTATAAAAGTAGTTTCTTTCTGCACTCTGTTGTCCTAACAGTCACTGCTGTTGTTGGCTGACATCAACTCACCTGCTGGAATAACTACCCCAGCAGAGTCAGCGATGGAGGTATTGTAATGTTTTTATGGTATTACAATAAGAAAACAGCATACAATTATTATATTTTACATCAACATTACATGTATTAAGTTGTAAGTTAGGTGAAGTCTCCAACTGCCGTTGTGTTTTTGTTTTCCTGGTGGTGTGCAACAGATACCTCTGTTGGAAAAGGACAGCACTCTCGCACATGAAGAAGCTTCTGAAAACCTTGACGCGAAACCAGGAAAAGAGGTCCTAATGGTTGCGTCCGTCTTAGGTGCAATGTCTTTTATTATTTGTGGCTTTTTTCCTATTCGTTTAAGTGGTCATAGTGTTAGTTGCCCTACTCGAGTATCCTTTCGAATTGTATATTTTTGATCGGCTTTTTTGTGGACAGGACAGAGGGTTGAAGAAGAGAGGGAGTGACATGTAGTATAATGGACCGAGGTCACTGAGAGGCACATCCCCTACATGGGTAGTGCACTAGCGGGTTGAGCCACCACAGCTATCTACAGAGAAAATCTGATTGGCCGTTACATACAGCCTGCCAGTTTAATTTAAACCGTACACTACCCAAAAAATACTGTATGCAGCCCCACACATAGCCATGGAATGCTGGAAGAAAAAGAGTATTCTCCCAAACCCTGAGAATGGAGGAGAGTCCAAAAAGTTAAAGGACCATACATTCTTAATCATATAATTAAAGCTGCTCGCAGCTTCATTAGGTATTCACAGCATTCCCACATTTGTGGGGGCCCATTCAATGAATGTCTTTTAATCAGACAAGTCCGTCGAGCATCTTCACCAAATTTTGTTTTCTCGAAATTTCCACTGTACAGATCCATCCAGAAGGACCTTATGGGTCCAAAGGCAAAAATGTTCAGCATGTCAAATTAGGCCTATACAATTATAGTTTTTCCCAGTCACAGGCTGAGATATGGGCATTCAAAATTAATTAGAAAATAATACCTGAACCCCACAAAAACAATAGGTATCCACAGTTTCTGTGAATACTAATACTAATACATAGTTTATAACACACTTGACACGTGTTGTAAACTGCAGGGTATTACTGTGTGTAACCGTGTGTGTGTTACCGTGTGTATTACCGTGTGTAAGTAAGTAAATAAGTAAAGTTTATTTAGTATAGTACCTTTCACAGAGCAAAGTCACAAGTACAAGTACCAAATGGATCCTGAACGTGATGGAAAGCCAATGTAAGAAAGACAGATAGGTGAGATGTGAGTCGTCCTGCTGGACCTGGTCAAATCCTTGCAGCAACATTCTGGACCATTTGTAGACGGTCCAGAGACAACTTGCTGAGGCAGGTAAAAAGGGAATTACAGTAGTCTAGCTGGGATGATATAAAAGCGTGAATGATCATCTCTAGCTCAGGTTGTGATGCAACAGACCAGAGTTTAGCAATGTTTCTTAGATGAAAGATGTACGGGACAACAATTTCACATGTTGATCGAAGTGCATAGCCTGACCAAATAATATGTGTGTTACCGTGTGTATTAGGCCTACCATGTGTATATTACCATGTGTATATTACCATGTGTGTATTACCATGTGTGTATTACCGTGTGTGTATTACCGTGTGTATATTACCATGTGTATATTACCATGTGTGTATTACCGTGTGTGTATTACCATGTGTATATTACCATGTGTATATTACCATGTGTGTATTACCATGTGTGTATTACCATGTGTATATTACCGTGTGTATATTACCATGTGTATATTACCATGTGTATATTACCATGTGTATATTACCATGTGTATATTACATTATATTATTATAATTATTATATTACATTTCCATATTAAGCTTTAATATGTATGGAAAATTCTATATTAACCTTTCTATATGCATCGTGTGTCTTTTTTTCTCTTAATAGAAAAAAACATTTAGTTTAGTAGAATAAACATATTACCCAGTCACAATGTTACTAAACGTCCAAGTCGTAAGTATAGTATAAACATTTCACGACATTCTGGTCAAAGAACTTGATTTGATTGATATTTCATGTTCTTCAGGTGTGGTGTTGATGAGCCATTACAATACATTTATTCTATTGACATCACAAGTAGATTTTGAAAAGGCTTGTAATGGCTAATGAACATCACTCCATCACACAATCTCACCAATTCAATTATGTCTTATGTTACTGAAATAACCGTAACCATTTATGTCATTGTAAATTATGTGGATTGATAATATTACATTATCCTCGCAGGGCAAGAACAGGAATCCAAAATGCTCCCGGCTTCCCATCCCAGATCACATGGCCGCGAGAGGAGGAAAAATCCAAGATATTCGGACTATGAAATGGATGAGAAACCTGAAACCCAGACTCCAAAACAAAAGCGACGAGGAAGGCCCCCCAAAAATATCTCTGTGGACACTGAAACTCCTCAACTAAAAAAGGATTGCGGTACAAAAGCTATAGAACCAATTGAAGAAGGTGACCAGAGACCTGAAAACCCTAAGAAAAAGCGGCCAGGGCGACCTCCCAAAGAGTCAAAGTCTGTGGACAAAAAAACTTCCAGAAATCAACTAAAAAAGGATTGGGATAACAAAGCCACAGAACCAGTGGATGGAGGCGAGCGAGAAGCTGCTGACATTACCCCCAAAGGCAGAAAGAAAACCCCTGCAAAGAAGACGCCTGCCAAGAAAACAAAAACAAAAGACCTCTCGGCAGCAGAGGCTGAGAATGCTTTTTCTGAGCAGCAACCATTGGAGACACCAAAGCCAAAGAGGAAGTACATGAGGAAGCAGGAAATAATCCCAGTGTTACAAAAGGAGCAGGAGGAAACTCCCACTGGACCAGAAGGGGAGACCAATCTTGGTGGCCGTCCAAGAAGAAGTGCCGCTAAAACGTAGGTTACATCCAGTCCACCGTATTTAATGTACTGCATCCACAACATGGTTTACTTGAAGCTCTGTAGGTAACATTTGAGAGTTGCAAAGAGTGAGACCAAAATAGAGCCCAAAAGAGGAAGATAAATAAAACACATAGGTTGTGTGTGTGATTGACAGGCAAGATAGATTCCCTGAACCAATCAGGGTAGAGATTGGCCAGAGGGGGGAGGGGGTCAGGAGGAAGAAAAGGGGAACGAACTGGGAGTGCGTTCACTGTTTACAACAACAACAACAGCTGCTACAGGGTCTACAAACGTGTCAAGAGCTGTCCGATGCAGCTATCACCCCTGGCACAAGCAGCCGTGACCCGTTGCTGTTGCTCCATGTTAGTGGTGCTCCTCTTCGTTGTTTTTTTTATATCGATGACCTCGTAGTCGCTGTCCTCCGTTTCCTGTCTTTGTGAGTTGCCATGTTCCTGCGGGTTTTCAGAGAGAAGGCGTGTATAATCGGATAGTAGAGTCTTCATGTGTGTACCCCCACATGTTCCCATTCGCCTAGTGCGGACCACCGACCCGATGGCAAGGCAAGGCCGATTGTCAAGACCATGTCATGCACTGTGTACAAGTCGGCCCTGACTTTAAAAGTCACCTAGTGCAGTGTTTTTCAACCTTTTTTGAGCCAAGGCACATTTTTTTCATTGAAAAATGATGAAAAAATGAAACTCTGTAGCCTTTATTGACAATATAAAGTCGTTCTCATCAAAGTGTCTTGAATAGGAATCAAATAAACACAAAGAAAAAGTATTTTCTAATCGTTCATATTTCTACTCACTCAGTGTGAAACCGTGAAAGGTGAAATTGGATAATTTCCCGCGGCACACCAGACAATATCTCACGGCACACTAGTGTGCCGCGGCACAGTGGTTGAAAAACACTGACCTAGTGAGTAGGAAGCTTTATGGCCCAAGAGGTCATACGAAGGAATGTCTGATTATTACAGAGAGTAATAATTATAACAAATACATCTTACCCACAGCATCTTTAAAGCTTCTATAAACGGTGTATATGTTAATTTAAGATAAAGATCATTTTGATGATCTGTTCTTTTCTTTTTTCTTCTTTACAAATTATATTCTGTATATATTGGCCAACCCATGTACAAGCTGCTCTACAAAGGCATGTTAAAGATGTTTTTGATGTGTGTTCTTGGCCAGTGCGTTGAAGTACCTCCATTCTTTGGCACAAGAGAGCCTCAGCTGTCCAGAGGAGTCGGGGTCGCGCAGTGGGAGCCCGGACTCTCTGTCTGACCGACCAGGAAGAAGTCAAGGCACAGGTATGCCACGCACCCTGCTGAGATGTTTCTATTGACGTTTCCCCTAACACTGGTAGAATCAGGCGTGTAAACCAATAGGTGACGTCATGGATGCCACGTCCATATTTTTTTTACAGTCTATGGGTAAAAGGCCTTTTGTCCTGCAGGGGCCATGAGGCGTAAAAAGAGGAAGCGTCTTGACAGTGATGACCTTGAGGATGATGAAGATTTCATCCCCGGCGGTGGTGATGAAGAGATGCTGGAAGATATGGAGGAGGAGGAAGAGACGGACGAACTGGAGTCAGAACTGGACCCTGCAACTCAATACCTCAATAAAAGCAATGCAAGTACTTTTGTTCTTTAGTGGGAGGATGTTTTGATCATATAGAATAAGAAATGTTGCTCTACCTCTCTCTGATTGGTTTAAAATGCTTTGCGTGACTGGTCAGAGTTTGTATGTTAAAGAGCAACTTGCAGGTTTGCACCCCCAGTTAATTATGTAGCAAATCAATATAAAATGTATTTGCCATATTTGACTTGCCATTCACTGTATCTGTAGCATTTGTCTTACCACAAGTTACGTCGCATTCAACTTCATTTGTTGGACTTTGTTGACATGCGAGTGATTGATTTGCAAAGTCATGATTATTTTTCTATCGATTAATCCATCGATTTTCAATTACTCGATTAATCTAAACGATTAATTTTCATCAAAAATGAATACAATTAATTCAGATGGCTGACTGAGAGTAAGAGATAAAGAAAAGAGAAAAACAAATACATCATTATTTAACATGTAATACTTAATGTAAGATATAGTAATATATTCCTTTATCGTAAATGTTTAATTATATTGATTGTGAAATGTCAGACATTTTGCACAGCAAACAAACAGACGTTTTGTTGTCTGCTAAGTTTTAAAGTATTTCCATACTTTTGAAATCTTTTGAAATCTGTCAGTGTTGACAGGAGCCGAACGATGACGGGAGTGATATTGAAGTAACACACTTATTAAAATGAATTGAATTGAACGACAAAACATGCATTGATGAAAAACGAATCCCGGCAGTCCTAGATTTGCTACATTTTACATTTACATTTAGGGCATTTAGCAGACGCTTTTATCCAAAGCGACTTACAAGTACATTTGTTCGGAAGAGACAGCAATATATTTCTGATGTAAATAAAGATATGAATAGAGCAGGTCTTCCAGCATTCCAAATTGCAGGGTAATAGCAAAATATTCCCACTGCTAGGATGCCTGCATAAGAGCAGGGAAGTGCAAAAATAAGCACAAAATAAGTGCAACAAGCAAAAAAGTGCAATGAGTACAAGTGTCATACAGTGTCAATACAATACTTAGTGCTACATACATTCCCCAGACTAATTTAAAAGCATCACTTTTCATGTCATTGAATCAATCCGAAATGGTCTCACTAGAGATGGTGCTGGGCCTGTACTTTGATATTAATGCGTCCATACGATATTACATTTGTGTCCACAGCTACTCCACAGAAGAGTTTTTGGCATAGCCGCTAACGGAATGTCCAATGCCATGATGAAGCCAGCGTGGGACGCGTACACAGCCAACAAGACGTTGTAAGTAGCCTCCTCTCTTTCTATTTTCTATCCTATTTTCTTACAGTGTATATGAAATTGTAATATGATAATATGGCTTCTAACTAATAAGACAAATGAGCTGGTTGGCAGTAGAGTATGTCCGTTGATGACATTTTTCATCTTGTAGCCGAGAAGAGCACTACAGTAACTGGGTCTTTCCAGAGTGGGTCCCCTCGGTGAACGACTGGAACATTGTTCCCAAGAGGTAATCAACCTTCAATCTCACCATAGATTTTTTTTTTGATATATTTTTAGATATAGATTATATATAGATTATATTATTATAGATTTATTTTAAATACCAAACACAGAACCAAGAGACACAAATTCCAAATAACCTGTGTTTCTCTGAGGTTGGACTTTTAATATTCAGTTCAGCACACGCTTAAGAGTTGATTTTGTTCCGTATCAGGTGAGTTTGATCAAATAAACCACAATTTCTGGATTGTTACTATAGGTTAACTTAAAAACTGGTAACTTTTCTCATGCATTCTTTTAGTGAGTTGGAGAAGTACTTACCCCAGGAGTTGCAGTCTGCTGCTTTCAAAATTTCTAGAGAGGGCCTCAACAACAAGGAGCCAACGCTGCAAAGACTCAACAGGTGGAAACATAATCATGGATTACTTGGAACACCTAGACACTATAGATACAACTATAGTTCACATTTAACTGGAAGTGCATCATGACATTATTAAAGGGGAACTGCCGTGCTCAGCAAGAGAGTACTGCTTCATACGAGTGTTGTGAAAAAGACCATTGTTCCGGGATTTGCATTCTCCATTGATCCAATTTGCAAAAATGACAATGGTTAAACGGAGTTGATGTTGCGATTTTCACAACATGCGCATTAACCACTGCTCTTTTATTAGAAAAGAGCCGAGCACGACGGTTCACACATAAGCTAAAAAAAACTAAAACATGATCACACACCTGGACATAAAATAAATGATTGAGTGTGTGTGGTTGATGGCTGGCTTAGCCTCAGGCCTGAGTCAGGCTGATTAGACTCTGGGCCTGGGTGAGGCTGCATACCTGTGGTGCATTGAGTAACCAAGACACACAGGATAATAAACCAACCATCACCACACATACTCAGGGACAGAGCGCGGACATATGTAACACCTGCTCTGGCTGTAACGTTTTGCCAACTCTCCAATAAACCGGTTTTCAGCATGCTACCTGTGCACCTGCGAGTCAGAGGAGCCCAGAAAAGCCACTTAGGTGGCGTGTGGCAGGGTTCCCTGCTACGATCACATTATTCCTCCACATTATCTCTGAAAAAACAATAACAGTTTAAATTATGACAGGTTCCAAGTCAGTGACCCCCACCCAGAGCGTCTGGACATGGTGATGTTTGTGGGGGGTCCAGTCTGGGCACTGGAGTGGTGTCCGTTGCCGGACGGCGCCACAGCCAACCAATACCTGGCCGTGGTCTGCCACCAGGGGATGGACCACCAACACGTTTTCAACCAGATGTATGCGGGACATGGCCTTATCCAGCTGTGGGACATGGGCAGGATGGATTATAGCAGCAGGTAAGGTGTTCAGGTGTTTGTTGTTGTCAACAAAGGGATCCTTTTTTTACTTTTTATTATAGAAATAATTTACCAAATCAATCATAGACATTCACATATGTTTGCATCTTTGATTATTCATGTTAATAAATTGTTATGTGTTGTTCAATAGTTTTGTTTATTTTGTGATTTTGTCTGTTTCCCCATAACGGGAAACGGATCTCGACAGGAAAACAGCGTTTGATACAACACCACAGTTCCCAGCGCTCTTTAGTGTCAATCATTGTGGAAATTAAGACAATCAAAATGTGACCATTTTAAGAGGCTGAAACTAAGCCATTATGAGGCTAATGCAAATCAAAAAATGTACATTGGTAGGGACATGTCCCTGCCATCCATACCCAAACCTACGCCCATGCATATAAACACAAAAAGGTGTTCCTAGCTCAATCTTGTTGTAACAAAGATACAAGATCTTTTTTTCCATGGACAGATTTTGCTACTATGTCTGCGATTTCACTAGATCTTCTCGCATTGATACCGCCTGTTTCTGTTTTGTTTTCCTACATCCGTCCACTCCGTAGGCCTGAGGCAGGCCGAGCGTCTCTAGCCTACGGCTTAGGCCAAGAGAAAGGCTTCGTCTGGCAGCTCAAGTGGTGCCCCGCGGGCACCTGGGAGCCGCCGACCTGCAGTAGAAAGGTAGGAAGACGAGTCATCTATCATCTGTCTTATCTGATCTCGTCTACATGGACCTTGATTCTTTTGTGCCCTAAATAGTTACACAATATGCACAAATATCAAATGTCATCACAAATAGCTTTTGAGGTATTTGGGAGAGAGATATTTGATTTGAAACTTTCTTCTCTCTGAGGCTCCCTTCCTGCCGCGCCTGGGCCTCCTGGCCGTGGCTGTCTCTACTGGTGTGGTCAACGTGTACAGTCTGCCTCACCCCCAGGCCCTGTGTCCCAGCAGCACCCTGCCCTCAGGTACAACACTTGAAATTAACTAACTAATCTGGCTGGACATGCTGTGTTTTTCTACAGAAGAAAACTGACAATGTAACAGTGTAAGATCAGTATAGGTTGTTCATATATATACAAAATGGGATTCAAATCAATTTGTTTCATATACCCCTAGGAAGGAGACTAAACCACAATTTTAGATCGGACCGTGCAATGCCAACAAAACCAATATAATTGTATTTTGTGTACTATGGTACAATGATGACCTGTAGATGACCGCATTTACATTTTATCATTTCACAGAAGCTTTTATCCAAAGCGACAAGTTACATCTTAGGCTGAGAACAATTAAACTGATACCTGTATTCCATCAAGGCAGTTCAAGGGCTGGTTCGAAGCTAGTGCCTGTCGTGTTTCGACAGCCAAAGAACTGGCTCTTGGCCAGGAAAACTGCTTCCAGAGCGGCACCAACTCTTTGCTGGTCTAGAACCAAGAACCACTTACGTCAGGGGCTGGGGGTGGGATTATCATGGTCACCTTACATTCAGTGTTAATAAGAATCAAAATGTGTTAATTATTTTTCCTCCTTTCTTCTTGAACGTACACACGGGACTCATACTGGTGATCACGTCTTCAGTTCACCGCTACACACACGGGACTCATACCGGTGATCCCATCTTCAGTTCACTGCGTCACATCACTAATTCAGAGTGTGAATATCTGTTGAATATCCAATATCTTTCTAACTTAAAAAAAACACGTTCAAACTGCATAAGCTGCTA
>OMNR01091856.1:0-11976 GCA_900303205.1 Mora moro
GCAACAACGCTGTTGGAATGTCCATCCAGCAGTATGCGATGTTATATATACATGTATGTAATGTAAAGTGGCTAATGCAAAGCAATGGGGGGGTTATAATGGCCCTAGCAGCTACACATGCATTGGTGTCTCAGTAGTGTCTTTGGTGTTATACGGTGTACTAATGTACATTTATGTTTTAGAAGGACTTGGTCAACACTGAATCTGTTCAGACAAGGTGTGACACCATCTATAAATCTATAAACTTTGCATGGCATTAATTCAATCTTTGCGAAAAGCTTGCATTTCTCATGTCAAGGAGATTTGGTCTCTGGATATGTTGTTTGATGCTGTTTTTTCCCTAGCGTACATTTTTTCTTGTTCCACTTAACCACTAACTGACCCTTACCACCTACCTATAGATAGAAACACATGGCACCCTTTTTTTTATGGCAAGTGAAAACTACTTATGACCGGTTTGTGCTGTTTCCTTCCTTCCTCCTTATACATATTAATATATTTTTGTTTATTTCTCCACAGCGAGACCTGTCCAAGACAGCTAAGTCCAAGGGCGAGCCAGACATCATAAACTCTACTGTCACCCACCTCTGACCCTCCTCTAGATTGGGAATGGTCTAATGTCCATTCCAATCAGTCGATGAACTACCTTCTCACTACTTTTTTAAAGTAAATTAAGTGAACGCTAATATTGGTGTAAAGACGGCAAGACTTCTGTCTGATTTTCTCAAATCCTGTGTGAACATCTTCATGTGGGATTGTTGCAGAACTATATATTCTTTCATTTCTTTTGTAGTGGGTATTGCCTATATATTACCCAAAAAGAATCTGTTATCACTGCCCCGGTAGGGGGAATGATTGTATTGTAAATTGTAATTAACACTATTTTAGCTCGGGTGGCAGGTTGGTAGGTATGAAAGATGTATCTAAACACTGTATTGTTTCTTACCAAGCATACATTTGAAGGATGAAAGGGGTGATCTAATGAACTCCTCTTTAATATGCAATCAAGGGTCACAGGCCAAATATTTTGTATTTTTGCACTTTTTATATATATGTATATCTCATAGTATAGTTCTATGCCCAATGACGCTATGTTGCATTCACATTCTCCTAAAGTATTATATATATATATATGTATGTATGTGTGTCTGCATGCGCATACTGATGTAAATATTGTTACTGTTGTATTGGCTTCTCCCTGCCATTTTAACAAGCTACTGTTGTAATATGTAGGTTTATATAAAACAGCTTGTGAAATGTGTGATTTTTATTTTTTGTCTGTATTGGGCTTGTTTAGCTAGGAATCAAAAGTAAACAAATTGGTAAACCTTGTCCAAGAATTAAATTAAATCCATTACTTTTTGCTCTAAAAGTGTACACTTATTTTTACTGCTGAACTGCCAGCTAGTCTAAGCAGGAGTGGTTGCGCCTTCTGAGGTTTTTTGTTTTTTTTAATACGGATGCTATTAATACAAATATTCAATCCATAGGCCTAATGCGTTTTACACAACGAATGAACTGAGCACAAAAAATGTAATTGACTAATTGATTTAATTTCAAACTTGTGTTCGGATTGTTTAGGGTGAAATTGCTTGAAGCCTGGTGCACTGGTCTTGACATGCCTATGGAGGGCAGCAATTACCCTTTTTGTAAAAATGAAGAAGAAACCCGGAAGACATGTGTTTGTGTTCTCATGGTTAACGGTCAACATGCCACCTCCTGGGTTAAATGTAGGAAGTAAAGCATCGCATGCATCGTAAAACAATGTGTGTAAATTAAGAACTTCATGACTCAGTTTTAGTGACTTTTTTACATCAGTAACCATGTCTGGAGCGCTGGCAAGGCTGCTGTTTTATCCCACTTTAGCATATAATGTTGTTATGGAGAAGGTGTCCTCTAGGCAGTGGTTCAATCGAGTGGACCAGACTGTTATTCTAGGAGCCTTGCCATTTAAGTCAATGACAAAAGAGGTAAACAATGCTTGCCTAATATATCTAAGTGTGTAGTATTGTACAGTGCATTTACATATAGTATATTATAAATGTAGAGCCAAGCTGCCACAACTTATATACGCATCTTACAGCATGTCCCTGATTACTGTCACTTCACTAACCCTGTCACTAACCCTGTTTTTTAGTGTCCCTCATTTTGTTCTATCTGGTTTCACTCTAGTTGGTACAAAACGAAAATGTCAGAGGGGTCATCACCATGAACGAAGAATATGAAACCAAGTATTTCTGCAACTCGGCTGAGGTGAGGTGTTTGTTCTGTAAATGTAATTCAATTCCATTGAGGCTGCAATTTAAGTCGATGTTCACTTCCTGCAGGAGTGGACGGCCGCAGGGGTGGAGCAGCTAAGGCTGAGCACCGTGGACCTCACAGGGGTGCCAAGCCTAGAGAACCTTCACAGAGGGGTGGAGTTTGTCATGCGCCACAGAGAGGAGGGCAATAGTGTGTATGTCCACTGTAAGGCCGGACGCTGCCGCAGTGCCACGCTGGTGGCTGCGTACCTCATACGGGTCAGTAGGAGTTAATGTATTCACAACATAAAAGTCCTCCACTGCAACAATGAACCATTTTAGTTGACTTATATGCTGTACCTCTGTAGTTTGTGACTTTTTAGTAAATTTAAGTGTGTGGGGTCTTTCACTATATTCTACTGGCCGATGTTTGATTGTTCTATCTGTGGAATGATTGTTTCCATGTTAAACCAACCGAAAAGACATAACGGATTAAAAAACTCCTATTATATATTATAATATGCAACTGGATTACCCTATAAACTGTCTAACAAACCGTAACCCTATCTAAAATGTCATTCTCGTCCTGTGGAAACCATTTGATAAGTGTTCTCTTAATGTAAACCTAACAGCTACACTGCTGGACCCCGGAGGAGGCCCATCACATGTTGGCCACTATTCGACCACACGTCCTGATTCACTCTGCCCAGCAGGCCATGCTCAGGAGGTACCGCCAGCAGGTGTGCGCGCAGAGTGCAGCTGAGAGTGGTTAGAGGACCAGCGGAAGGGAGTTTCAAATTCCTAGTCAATACAATTGTACGTTTTCTTTTATGTCCTTTTCTTTTAACATTGTACAATTTTCATTGAAAGAGGTGCATACAAAAAAATATTTTTCATATAAGGTATCGTTGTAACTTGCCAATCCATGAATTAAATATTTAATGAAGCTCTTCTGGTTATGGTCATTCTCAATGTTGTGTACCAGTCAAAAGTCTCCACAATATCAGGAAAAGAGTAAGACAATCAAGGTATCAAGATGTGTTTCCAACATACATGCCATACAACAAATAAGATATTACTACTCTAATATACATTATCACTGTATGGCACATGTGGGGTATCAATGAATACAAATTGTGCTGGAATGTATTTTTTCGAATTAATTAAAGAGGAATTTGAGATGTTATTCCCTGTATAGTTATGGTCATGTCACTAGTACATGCATTTCCCCAAAACAAATCATACTGTTACACAAATAATACATCTGAATAGTCTCACGATAAGCATGTAGTAATTTGAATTATTGTTATCAAATCAAATATAAATCCTAAATAAAACATGTTATGGACATTACACAAACAATAGCATAGATGGCGACATAGTGCCAAACAAGGATGTAGGGACTCGGAGCAGACGCGGAGAAGAAACTACATTTTCCAACATGGCGGCGTCGTTGATGCGGTTTGTCCGCGGAGGGCTCGGGAGAAGCCTTCACCGTTAGTGCATTTTAGATACCTTTTATGTTTTGCCATTTTGTTTATTCTCACACTATACATAGACGACAGGCGACACCGTATCAGCGAAGGGTCAGCTGTCCTGTATTCAGTGACCCAATGTCTCCAGGATGACCTCTGAGCTGGCTAATGCTAACGTTCTCCTACACATACCTTTTTGACATGCAGATTCACTTGTCATCGCTAACGTTGTCTGCAGGGATGTGTGCAGTAGTAATATGTTATTGATTAGCCGTCACGCTGATTGATCTGCTCCAGGTTTACATGATGTGAACTATTCTTTTCCAGTTGCAAACCGGAGTGCATGTGTTCTTCAGCAGCAGGCGAGACTGGAGACCACTTCCACTGAAACCAGACGTGAGTATAGAGCCAAACACCACAATGTTATATTACTGATACAGGTCTTCAGACCGATCTGGTCCATGGTGCTCGTAAACATGCACTCTAGGTCCTTTACATGCACCTGTAACGGCATTCCTAGGGCAAGGAGTTAGAACCACAATGACGCTAAAGTTTGTTTCTTCTTGTTTCTTCTTCCCTACATGCAGCCACGGTCCGGCCCAAGGATGCTGTTACTCACAACCAGCTTGCAGAATTTGGAGAGTATGTGGCTGAGATGATGCCCAAATATGTTCAGCAGGTTCAGGTTAGTGGAATTATATTGAGGCTCCCTTTTGGGGTTGTGGGAAAGAAAGAGTTTTTCAACAATGTTGTTAAATTTTCCAATATAATCTGTATAATTAGATGCGGTTTATAATGGGTGCCACCAATGACACGTTTTGCATCACTTTGCTACGTTTTCAATTGGTGGAAGGAAGAGTATTGACTGCAAGAGAGGAGAGTCTCCCAATACATCCACGGGAGTCCCTGGTGCACTCGCCATGTTGCCATGCGTGTAGTCTGCTTGGAGTCTTGGCAAATGGTCGTTTTTGTGTTTTTCAAAATAGTCTTCCTTCCGCCAATAGACAACGTAACAAAGTGATGCAAAACATGTCATTGGTGGCACCTATTGTAAACTAAATCTAATTATCATTATTATTATTTAATCCAAATTATTTAAAAACGTGTGTGTGTGTGTGTGTGTGCTGCAGGTGACCTGCTTTAATGAGCTGGAGGTGATGATTCACTCCGACGGTGTACTTCCAATGCTGACCTTCCTCAGGGACCACACCAACGCTCAGTTCCGCAGCATGATCGACCTCACTGCCGTCGACATTCCAACACGGCCGAACCGCTTTGAGGTGGGGCTCAGCGCACCAGGCGCACACGCAAACATGTGAACGACAAACACTCGGATTAACTCTTTTTATGGAAAATCGGAGATGAGGGCCACGACCAATAATATGTCCTTGCATGAACCACGCCTAATCAAGCTTATGTTTATCTACTTCCTTTTCTTATGCTTTACAGATGGCTTTAGACATGGCTCATGGCAAATTAAATCAAAACATTTTGGACTAAATCATAACCAAGCAACATTTTTCTTTTAATTAGTTGGCTCTTCTTAACAAAAACAAAGATGCAAGATTTACTAAATACACATTCCAAAAAAATGCCGCTCCCTCTTTCTCCCTCCCTCCCTAATACGTTTCTCCGCCATTGAGAAGTGTTGTATTCACACGCCTTGGATTGACAGGCAAGAAGGATTCCCTGAACCAATCAGGGAAGAGATGCCCTGATTGGTCAGAAATGAGCCGGAAGCCGTCTAAAATCGAAATAGTCTCACACAGAGACGGTCGAGCAGAACCGATATTGTCACAGAGCATTTCGCTTTCTAATAGCTGACAGATGGCTATGGCATTTCTATCAAATGACAATTTATCAATTTATAGCTCTTACATCTACCTGCAGCACCGTTAATGTGGTGTGTGTAAAACCGCCAGCATTTCATTTTTGTTCTTAACTTGTTTTTCCTCCTTGTGTGACTGCTCACAGATTGTCTACAACCTGTTGTCCCTGCGCTATAATTCCCGTATCCGCCTGAAGACGTACACAGACGAGCTGACGCCGGTGGACTCGGCCGTCACCGTCCACCAGGCCGCCAACTGGTACGAGAGGGAGGTGAGCTTCAGTCTGCACACAAACATTCTCCCGCTGAAGATTAGTGGCTGTTGCACTTTCCTGTGCCAGTGTCAGCATTTCCTAGACTCATTTACATGCAACTACGTCGTATTCTAACTCGATCTGGCAGTACACACACTCGGGGAAAAAAATACACCTCTAAAGTTTTGGATTAAAATGTAATCAAAAAGTGATGTATTTATAGCCTGGCAAGAACCAGCCCTCGTACAGGAATGATTATTTCATTGTACACGGTCTGGTATTCGTCCTCGCTGGTTGTTCTCAGAGCGGCCGGCCGACGGACAGACCAATCGGTGGCTGCCGTTGTCACAGGAGGCACGCTTTAGTTGATAATGCAAGAGAGACGACGGGCAAGTTGCTGTGCCGACTCATTTCGATTTTTCATATAATTGCCTGATGGGCCTTATCGTTCAACCACATACACAAATAACATTTTAAAACGTGACAAGAAAATTATAATCCACCACAGATACAATTCATAAGTCTAATTAAAAATATCAGATGGCCTATGTGCATTGCTGCAGCTGTTAACCTAACGAGACAACAAAGCTGGTATCAGGGTGATTCTACTCCCAAGAGGTCACGGGCAGTGGACCACACACGATTCGGTACATACTACGTTTTCAACAGGAGTTTTTGGGGTTGGGTGGATTGGAAAATGCATCGCTATAAAGGGGCTGCTACGTTAATCTGATTGGCTGAATGTGTTGTCTCTCAAGGCATGGCTTCAACTCAACAGCTTACGACCACAAGATAGACTGGTAGAACCAGGATAATGTATTTATGGATGTCTATTGTAATTTCGCTACTGTACACTTTTGCTCATTGCTGGTTGTCTTGTTTTTTTTTATCGCGTTTAATTATGCAAACCTTTCTGATGTTTGGTGAAAAATGGCACCAAGAACAATTGTTCATGGGGTTTGAAATTTGTACCAGTAGTATTAACCGCAATACTGCCACCTGTTGGTGGTCAATAGGAATTACAACAACACTGACAAAGCCTGAAGCATGCCAAGCCCGATTTTCCTTCCAAAATAAAGGCTACAGACTTAAGTATCTACTTTTAAGCTTCAGATATATTGGCATCATCAAGACGTTACCAGAGAGGGAATTGCTTGTAAAGTAAAGCCTTGTGTTTGTGTGTTTCCAGGTGTGGGACATGTATGGCGTGTTCTTCGCCAACCACCCAGACCTGAGGCGTATTTTGACAGACTACGGTTTTGAGGGTCACCCCTTCAGAAAGGACTTCCCCTTGTCTGGATATGTTGAGGTGAGGCTCGCGAGTCACGCATGCTTTGGCTTTGACTCTCTGTTTGACCAGTTTTATTCATAGATGTACACAAGTGCGCCAGTGTAAACAGGCCACATATATGAGTGCTGGGTCAACTGTAGTACTCCAAATCTCAGACACTGAGGTGGGATTTGTATTATATTAGAGAGAGAGAGAGAGCGAGAGCGAGCGAGCTACCATCTGATAAAGCTAAAGTCTCTATTGATAATTTCTGCTAACTCATGAGTCCTACCATCGAGTAAAAATAAGCTGAAACTGCTGTACAGCAGCCGTAACATTCTGTTTGCGCGGTCCTCCCCTGTTTGTTGGCAGGTGCGCTACGATGACGAGGTGAAGCGTGTGGTGGCCGAGCCCGTGGAGCTGACGCAGGAGTTCCGCAAGTTTGACCTCAACACTCCCTGGGAGGTGTTCCCCGCCCACCGAGAGGCCAAGGACACCCCCCAGCTGGAGGCTCCCGAGAAGAAGTAGTCCGGCCCGGGGTTGGTTTACTGCAGCAAGATAGCTCTAGCACCTCTAGCGCCATCTTCTGTTCTGTATGTGTAATGCAAGGGGCACCCTGCAACCCTTCTCGAAAACCCTTTGGAAATATTTATGTAAATAAATGAACTAATAACACAGTGCTAGCGTTGTGCTGGTGTTCATTGCTGGTTGTTGTCATTGAGTTTGGTTGGGTTAGGTCAGATTCCCTTTTACAATTGAGTTTTGAAAGATATCTTTAGTTGCTATCACTCCCATGAAGTGGCGTTAGCAAAGTTAAGTCCTTTCCATCTTGATGCAGCTAAACACTGACACTGGAAAAGCCAACGATTACTTAAGAAAATGGTAATGATAGAAGTATGGAATTTTACAAATAACCAAGAAGCCGGTATTTAAATATGTCTTCCATTTTATTTAGGCAAGCTTTGAAGCTTTTGTTCACATGTATTCAAAATATTTCACACAATTCACAGAAACCATATATTAGTCAGTTCTTTTTATAATTATTTTCAGGCCAACCAGAATATAGTTTGTTTTTACAAAAGTTCATTGCTGGTTTTACACTATATACAGTTATTTTTTTGTACCAACTCAAAATGATAGCTGAAGTATCTGAATAGTTTGGGTGTCACCCAGCTTGTGTTGACATCAAGATTCTTTTTTTTTTTTAATTAGAGGATAAGGTGACGTACATCCAACACATTATGCAGACCTTCAGTTGCATTTGAACATTGTTACAAGTAATGTATTGGGACTGTCACGCTGTGGAAAGTGACTTTTTTTACTTTTTTATTTCAGAGCATTTCCCATGGCATGCATGCACAAACACAAGCTCCCATTTGAGTTTGTCAAATTAATTACAGTCACAATTTCATCTCCCACATGTCACTTTCATCTCCGTTGCCTTTTTCTTCTCACTGTCTCCATTGTAGTGTAGTCCACTTTTCACTGGGTGAAAGTTGAGGAAAGTTATTTTGGTTAGTGCGGCCCCATTTAGCAGAACCAAAGCAATCACAGAAAACATCTGGTCCACTGTATAACCAGGTGGGGCACGTTTACGGATAAAGACAGGGAATACATTAAAGCCACGGACGTTTCACTGTGACAGACGCGCATTAGCACCGTATCACGCTTCAATTCAGTTTAGCGGCGAGGGAGAGAAATGGATGTCTGCTCTTGCTAAGTGAGCGCGTGCTAAGAGTGTGAATCCAGGGACTGGCGCCTTGTTATGAGCTCTCCGCGGAGCACTCTGGCCTCATTGCCACGGTACGTTACACCAAATAAGTCTCGGACATTCTATAGTAATCCAACTGTCTCGCTTGTAGCCAAGTGTACCAGCCCGGATGTTGCATATAAGCTCCGATTTGCGATGAAATTACGTTGAGGCGAAACATGTGAATATTCCACCATAGCAACGTTTTTTCATCCCCAAATAGAGCCTATCGAGCGGAAACAGGTGAATTAAAATTAAGTCAGAGTTGATTACAAAATGAGCAACATCGTGTGTCTCTCGGCAGGGTGAAATTAAACAGACATGCTTATTGGCGCGAGAGAAGCAATTAATTTTTCCTCCACAGTGTTCACCATCTGACATGAAAAGAATTAGAAGTTAAATCATGGCCCGTGTCCCCTCAGGGTAATACGCATGTGGTCAAAGACACTGGAAGCAGATTGGATATCGTCTACAGTTTGACACATTCTTTATTTCCCTCCCTTTCTGTGACCACATATTCTTGAGTGAAATATGAAAAGAAATACTGCTTTTCACACAAAACTGTCCACATGATGGACTGTTTCACATGCCTTGTAAGCCATCAAGAATATACGAGAAACACTTTTTGTTTTGGTTTTTTTTTTTGTCCAGTTTTTCCTAAAGAAGGGGAGAAGCATTTAATACCAATGTCAGTCATTCATGGATCCATGTGGTTCTGCATTACGATGAAGGGAAGTCCTGGGGATGCAGTCAGCTCTACATTGAAGACATTTTGTGGTTCCCCAAAATGTATAGCAAGTCTGCCACAAAGCAAAATATATCTACATCAACGCAACAAGCTCCTGCCTTACAGACTCCTTCAAACCACTTTAGCTTACAACCCACAAACGCCACTACTTCTGAGACCTGGTCCATGTTTTACAGCCTATCCATCTTGTATAAGTTCCTGGCTTCCACCTCCTCTCCTGACTTCCCGGCAGCTAGGGTTTCCTCTCACCTGCCTTTGATTGGCTGCTGGTGGTGGAGGGGGCGGGGACGTCAGGGTAAACCAGGAAGCCGGTGAAGGTGATGTACTTGGCGTGGTTACTGTAAGCTCCGAAGCCGTCTTTCTGGTGGGAGTACAGCCAGACGGTGTCGCCTGGCTTCAGAGCCAGCATGAGGCTCTGACTCTGCAGGGCCTTCTCCCCCTGGCTGTCGTCATAGATCATAGCCTGGACCTCCAGTTGGTTCTTCATCAGCTTCACCGACAGCGTCTTGTGGGGCAGCTTGCCCACGTTGAAGGAGAAGTAGTAGGCGCCGGCCACGCGGCAGGTGAACACGCCCTGCGTCACGTTGAAGTCCTCGCCGATGTTGACAAACGCAGCGTCAAAGCTGACAGGCTGGTGCTGGGGCATGCCCCGCTGGTCCACTCCCATGATGCTCTGGGTGCGGCCCACGGAGAAGGCAGAGCGCTTGTCGTCCTCTTCATCCTCCTCCTCCTCCTCCTCCTCCTCCACGTCCTCTTCTTCGTCTTCCTCCTCTTTTACGTGCTCCTCCTCCTCCTCCCGCTGTATCTTCCGGTCGGTCAGTCCTGGCACGTCGCGGTCCGTGACCATTTTGTCTTTGGAGGGTGTGGTGTGTTCCTGCAGGGGTGCCTGCTGGGAGTTGTAGGCACTGTGTTGGCGGTGCTGCTGGGACTGGTAGTCGTAGGTGTCGGGGTAGACGAGGTAGCCGCTGAAGGTGGTGTAGTGTCCTGTGTTGCTGTAGAGTGCGTAGCGAGGATCGCCATGGAGACGAAGCCATATGGTGTCGCCAAAGTCCAGCTGCAGCATGACGCTCTGGCTCTGCACCTGAGGAGTAACACTGAATACTTTAGAGACATAACAATAGAGTGGGAGTAAGCAATACCGTTCATATGCATGATTCAGTCATCTGTGTTCCAGCTCTGCTCTCAATATATAATTCCCTCTAATCATTTCTCTCATCGCAAACCCACATGTACCATACTGCAATAAAAAATCCAAATAGAATATCTCTTGGCTGGGGCCCTACATGTTTTTAGAGTTTATTTCAGAATCTCATGCCTTGATACTATTAAGACCATGTTGCGTAAGAGGTTTTAGGTTGACAATATACATTTTTTTTATGTCTTCATGGACAGGAAATGGGTTGACGAGAGAGGGAATGACATGTCGTACAGGACCGCAGGCAGGAATCGAACCGGGGTTGCTACAAGGTGTATTGCCAATGTGGTAGCGCATTAGTGGGTTCAGCCTCTGAGTCGCCCTTCAGAGAATTAAAACATTGTTAGTGTGCCCGGTTACCTTGCGCTCCTCCCCAGAGTTCTCCTCATAGACGATGGCCTGCACCTCGTTGCGGTTCTTCATCAGCATGACCGACAGGTCTTTGTGGGGGAACTTGCCCACGGTGAAGGAGAAGAAGTAGGCGCCAGGGATGCGGCAGCGGAACAGGCCCGCCTTGGCCTCAAAGTCGCCGCCGATGTTGACGTAGACGGCGTCGAAGGTCACCGTCATCTTGGGCCCGCCCTCCATGCTGTTGGTGCGCGCGACGGAGAACGCCGAGCGCAGCTCAGCGTCCTGGTTGAGGCGGGCGAACCCGCGGGCGCCGCCAGCCCAGCTGAGGCCCAGCAGGACCGGCAGCATCAGAGTGGCAGGGAGGAGCATCCTACCTGCAAGAGGAGAGCCTCAAGTTAGGAGAGCCTTTCATTCAACAGACATCAATTCTATTCTATCCTATTCTAGTAGAGCCTTTCATTCAACAGGCATCTGCAAAGGTGGAGGCATTCAACGAATGATCCGACATATTTAAATGAGAAGCAACCATCTTTTTTGTCAACACATAGAGGAGGAATGCTATCATCATCATTAACATTTACAGATACCGGTTTCCAATATAAAGTTGTAGTGCTGCAATGTTGTCTCCAGTGCATTGAATACACAATAACATGATTATTATTCTATCCATCTTCTATTTTGTTTTACTATCGATATCAGCTTTGACCCCTAAAACACAGCACAGGTCAGGCTCTGGTCCTTTCGTTTGTTGGAATAAACCAAGATTGCCAGGGACTATGAACTGAACTCAGCCTCAACATGTTGAATTCACTTTGCTCCCCCATTCAGTTCCTATTGATTGCGCACAGCACCCACATTAAATACT
>OMNR01091858.1:0-13137 GCA_900303205.1 Mora moro
CACTGACTGTTACAGTATGCTCAGCTGTCAAACCAGTGTGTATGTGTATGCCCATGTCTGATTTCTCTCTGGGCTCTCTGCCTTAGCATACATACAAGGTTTTTGATGTTCCTTGCGTTGTTTGTTCAATGCACCAATAACTAGTTATTTTCCTTTTTTTTTACTTTGTATTGATACCCGGTAAACTGTGGCTACACTATTATTCTTGTTTATCTGTTAACACGTGCAGAGGCAGGGCTCTTATGTTTGGAAGATATCACACTAGCAAGCTGTTTGGATGCTTGCGGACATAGACCAGCTAATGTCCTTAATAATGAAGTCTGGCAGCCCCGAGAGAATCTATTGTCACTTCATCTCATCATCTACCCATTTCTCTCTCTGTCTCTCTGTCTCTCTCTGTCCCTATCTCTCTCTCTCTCTCTCTCTCTCTCTCTCTCTCTCTCTCTCTCTCTTTCTCTCTCTCTCTCTGTCTCTCTGTCTCGATGTCTCTCTCTCTGTCTCGATGTCTCTCTCTGTCTCTCTCTGTCTCGATGTCTCTCTCTCTGTCTCTCTCTCTCTCTCTGTCTTTCTGTCTCTGTCTCGATGTCTCTCTCTCTGTCTCTATGTCTCTCTGTCTCGATGTCTCTCTCTCTGTCTCGATGTCTCTCTCTGTCTCTCTCTGTCTCGATGTCTCTCTCTGTCTCGATGTCTCTCTCTCTGTCTCGATGTCTCTCTCTCTGTCTCGATGTCTCTCTCTGTCTCGATGTCTCTCCATCTCCTTCTTCCTGCCTCGACCCTCCTGCCTTCCAAGCCCCTCTTTCTGTGTCTCTGAGAAGCTTTGATGTTAAGTGTTGTTAATGGTTTAGCTTCTTGTTTCAAAGCGGCAACAGCAGAATGTAAATTCTGACTGGTAAGATTTATATATATACTGGTTATCTTGAAGCTTATTGTACATACTAGTAGTTGCCATGGGATGACACAATGTAAACAAAAAGTAGAAATAAGAAGAATTGTGAGTCCTGTGTTCTCTCCATTTGAGTATTTTGTATTTTTTTTTTTGAAAAATTTGTGGAATTAAAATAAATGACTAAGTTACACCACATCACACGGGTTTGCTTTTGTCACTTCAGTAAAGCATGTGATCTGTGTTCATGAAGAGCCGCCCAGCTCTTCCTAGGGCTCTCTTTCACCCCTGACTCTAATTGCAAGGAAACAGTGTTTTAAAAGGTCTGTTTATTATATTACTGCCTGAATCATTCGCCTTCTGCTTGTAAACTTTCATTCTGCCTCAATCTCTTTTTTTCCATTCAATGGCAAAGAAGTTGCCTGTTTGAAGGCTTTACATACTTAACATAATAGCAATAGATTTGCTTGATAGTTGAATAATGCAGGTTTATTCTGAGTCACAGTATCTGTTACCAATGCCTCCACCCTCCCATTTTCTATGTATTTCTATTTCTATTTCGTTGCGAGACTAAAGCCTTTGCCTCAGGTTGGGGACGTGACAGCCGAGCGCTGCAGGCTGCTCAGTATAATAACATCAAAGCAACAGCTGAGAGGCGGAGAGCTGTCTGCCGGCCAGCCGTCGTCCTGGGTGGGGGAGTGATGGACCGGCAGTCTGTTATGATGCGCTGTCGTAGTGCGAGGGAGCCATTATTTCTACTCTGCTTTCTGAAATAATGCCCTGTCCTCTGGAGGGAGCAGGAGAAATGGAGGTCGCTTGTTTGCTCCATCTACCGAGGCTGTGGTGCGACGAGAGGGAGAGGTCGAGCTGCCTGTTACCGGCTCCCCTCGCCGTCCCCTAAAGACGCAAGACGTCAGAGACGATGCAGCGCTGCGCGGCTTGAATTATTCATCTCCTGCCGTCCTCCTCGACGATGGAGTGACTGTGATTCGTGTCGGCTCAAATCCTTTTCATAAGGCTCTGTGTACCCCTCCGGCAGCGAGGAGACGAGACACACACGCACTCTGCCTGAATATCTCCAGCTCTTCCCGAGACCCAACAACAGTATGTCTTGTTCCCGCGTCGGGTTCCTATTGTCTGGCACAACATTTCAGATAGAAAACCTTTTTATGTTCCTCCTCCATCCCCCTCTCCTCCTCCACCATTTGTCCTGCTCCTTGTTTGGGCTCCGGGGGGCCCCTGAGCGGTGTGCTGTGTGTCACCGCGTAGCAGCAGACATGCTAGCAGAGCGTCTGGTTGGAGGTGGTGGTGGTGGTGGTCTCTGCTCATCCCAGACTCTTGTAACACCCGGGAGACACACTTCTACTGAGTGTGTGTATGTGTGTGTTGGGCAAACCAAGAAATGCTTTCTATTTCCTGTTGTACAATACTTTATATTAGACACACACATCAGTTAATTACATAGGAATAGAGCGATAGATAACTAATATTCCATGAATCTATTAATATTGTAGTTTATATTCCTCTTTTAAATCCTGATCCTGGTCATTCGAATGCAGGGTGCAGTTTGTTGATACGACATGAATTACAGAGGAAACCATAACATTTAATGAAAAGGAATCCAGACAGTAAATTATTTTTTCCTTAAAAGGGTTCTCGCCATTTAAAAATGAAAATAAACAACCGTGAATTTCTCCCAGTGTTTACACTCTCATACCGTTCAACTTTACATGAGCGTTCTTCTCAGGGGGAAGTCAAACCGCTTGGCTTGGTGTGAGTCTGAGGGACCAACGCGACCGAACGTCGGGTGTAGGCCGACTAAACTCAGAATCTCTTCATCTTTCATGTCCACTGAAGGATGAAGAGATGGGTGATATTCCCTGTGTTGTATACGATATATATAATATAATATATAATATAATATACAAGAGCCAGTGGCCGTTAAGGCCTGACGTGGCTTCTCGTGCACAAATAAAGGACTTCCCCTGTGAGCCCAAGTGCTCCTCTCTATCTCCCGGTCCCCCTGTCTCACCTCGTCCTCCTGTCTGTCTCTCTTGTCTCCTTGCTGTGTGTGTGTGTGTGTGTGTGTGTGTGTGTGTTTTGGGGCCTGGCCTGCAGACCTCACAAGTTCTAATGATATCCTTGCACTCGCATTACTGTCATAGCCAATCAGGAGCAGACCCCTCAAATCTGGCAGCAGACCCTGACTCTGGCCTGCGGCTCGGGCCCCAGCATCCTGTCCCCCCATCCCCACCAACACACTCTCTCCCCACACGCCCTCTGCGGGCGTGTGGTGCTGAGCCCAAAACATTGCACCGCTGTTAAGAAACGCCTGGTTAAGACTTTCTGAGTTAAGACCTTCCTGGCGAGACACCATTTGGACTACATTTCCCACAAGAAGCGAGTGTGAGTGGGTTACAATTTGTTTCTCTACTCCAATAATGAACCGTGGTCCTCTTTCAGCCAGATGGATGGTCTGACCCAGGTAGTACAGGGAAGTAACAAAGCTTTTAATTACAAATGTTGACTATGATGAGGCAGTGAGATTTGTTTTCATACTCCTGCTAAGAAGATAAGATGTACTTTATTCATCCCAGACGGGAAGTGTCGCTGTCACAGCAGAAGTACAGGACAGTAATAGTAATACGATCTAGAAGAGATACATATTTTAAGTAAGAATGTGGATGGCAATTCTAAAAGTGCAAAAAATACAGAAAAGCATATCTATACTAAATAGACTGATGCACCCTATTGTAATTGCCCTGGATATCATTAGGTATTCACAGTGAAACTGTGGATCTATTGTATTTCTAGGAATTATTATTAATATTGTTAATTGTCATACCTGACCGCACAAAAGTTTTCAAATTTGTCAGACATGTATCCTGGCAAAGCAGGTCTACAAAAAGTTTGTTACCAATTCCCCCACAGGAGCTATTTGGTCACAACTCAGCCTGCCGCCCCGATGGAGGAACATTTCTCAAATTAGTTTTATAGGCCTTATTTGACATGCTGAACATTTTGGCCTCTTGGACCCATAAAGTCCATCTAGATATGTTTCTTTGGACAGTGAAAATGTCGGGTCACTGGGGGTGGTGGTCGCTGGGGGTGGCTGTTATTCTTTTCTATTATTATTCCAGATTGGTAACGCATATAGCTCATCCCCTGATTGCTGAAAAGTTTTCAAATGTGTCGACGACATACGTATTCCCGGTAAGCAGGTCTAAAAACGTTTGGTACCACTTCGCCCATATGGGCCGCTGTCATTGGGGTGCTCAAAGTTAAACGCTCAGCCTCGAACATTATTCTATCAATCACTCCGCTGCAGAAGATCCCAGGGCTGCAGCTTGTTTAGCACATAGAGGACGATGGACGTCCTCCTTAATACGTGTGAAACATTCGCTGGAGATGGCTCAACTTCAAGCTTCTGGGACTTTCGGTCCGGGTTTCTATAAAGAAGGACGGACGTCATTGCTCTGTCTTTTTGCTACTTGAACTAAGTTAACGTTAGTTCTGTTCGTGCAGCTTTGTCTCGCTGTGGCTGCTCGAGGTCAATCGGGCACAGAAAACATCTCGTTGACTCTTTGATTAAAAGCGTACAGCTAGCAGCACTTTATTACCACTTTATATTCGTTAGCACTTTCGCTTTCACAGTTTTCCAAGACTGGGAGAGATTTGGATGCAGGCTTTCGCTTCCCACGAACCACGACCTTCAGGACGGCCCAGACCCAGACCCAGACCCAGACTCAGACCCAGACCCAGACCCAGACCCAGACAATACCTCAGCAATATATTGTTGTCTCTTCAGAACAAATGTACTTGTAAGTCGCTTTGGATAAAAGCGTCTGCTAAATGCCAAAAATATAAATCCACTAACATCCACTGTTAGTTTTATTAGACTGCCTTACATTGTGCAGCTTGGATACAGTTTACAGTTTATTATTACTAAATTGATCATTACTGCTACTACTTCTTTTCTAGCTTCACAACATCAGGAAAGCTTTTGCTGGTCATATTTGTTTTTGGTAACACTTTCTATGACACCCATGTCTATAATGCATTGTAAACATACTCAAAATGTGTTATCTTCTTATAGCACTGTATAATTATAGTTATAAGCACCCATACATATTCATAATGCTTTATAACAATAATCATTCTAAAGAATTTTACAATGACTTATAAGGTCAATTTACATTTTTTTGTACTTCCAAACCATGTAGTGATTTCCTGTTGTTTCTCACCACCCAGTGGCTCATTGGTTTTGATTATATTATACTATATACTATGATTGATAAGTGATGCGAAGCCTGGATTGGATTGATATTACAAATCTAATCATGAATGAAATATGTTGACATAAATATTGAAATATTACATATAAGAGCATTATACAGATTAATGACATGACGCATGGTTTGTAAATGTATTGAATCATCGTACATAAGAATGCTTAGAGACTACATGAGAGTAACTGTAATATGAACTTGAAGCATCTTCACTAGAACAGATGGTCAAGAGTTGTGATGTTGTAGCATCAGATAACCAGCAGATGTCTCCAGGGAGCTGGTTATCAAATGATTGGAAGCCAAAACACATTTTCTCATGCTTTAGCTTCAATTGTGTGTAGGTGACTGAAGGCCAGTTACAAGCAGCATACTTGAATATGTTTATGTGCTAATTGTATTGACTAGGGTGAGTCAGCTTTGGCCATGCCCTAAAACATCAAGACCCACAAATACTTTGGCATTCAATTTACTACTAAATGTACAACACTACACTTTAGGTCATAAATCAGAAGGCTTGTGAGATACTTGCTAGACAGTTTTATCATTGGTGAAGTGGGTCTTTACTAAAAATGACTTTTTATACTTTTTTTTCAAAAGGTAGAATATTTACACCTTTACAGTTCTGTAAATAAAGTGACAATCACTGGAGATGTGATGCTCCATCGGCCCCGTCTTCAGCTCACTGTTTGTACGGTTTGCCCTAGTGCTGCTGTATTAGTAATAATATAATAGAAGTATTCACAGAGAGTGTCTTTGGATACCTTTTGTTATTGCCCTGGTTATTATTAAGTGTTCACAATGACACTGTGGATGCCTATTGTAGACAATCCCCTATGGTGTTGTCTTTCATTTACTTAATTAAAACATGTTGTATTATTTACAGACTTTTTGTGGTCTCCCTCTTTTGTCACATACTTTTGAGCCAGGCTGTGACAAAATGGGGGCTTGTCCAGGATTATTGTCTGGTAAGTTTGCTGCTAATGCTGAGTAGAAGCTTGTTTGTAAATGAAAGAGGCGTTGAGGGCTCCTTTAATGGAAAATGGTGTTTTTCCGGCTATATTGCAGAGTCCAAGTGACAGTATTGGTGAGTCGGTGGTCTTTCTTACAGTAGCTTTAACCTTTGAGCAGCAAAAAGAGCTGCTGCTGTTGCAAATTGAGAGAGATAAATTGAGCCTAGAAAAGGAACGGCAGTCTGTGGAAAAGTGAAAATTGGAGTTGCAGCAGTACCGCTTAGACTTAATTAGGGCAGGTAAGCTGTCAGATAATGCTGATACAGTGTGTTCAGAGTCTATAGTATCCGTTTCACAATGTTTGAAAATGTTTGATGTGGTGGGTAACTTGTGTCAGTAGTACCAGTTTCAATTCAAGTCGCCAATGTGAGAGGTTGCAATGTGAGAGGTTGGCCTGAGGCTGACCATGTAGTTATGTTGCAACCGGACAGGAAAGGCCCAAGAAGCGTATTCGGCGCTTAGTGCAGTTGACAGCCATAAATATTGTATTGTTAAAGATGTGTTGCTTGTTTGAAAGCTTATGAGTTGGTACCAGAGACCTATTGCCAACGTTTAAGGTCCTGAAGGAAGTCTGATAAACACACATGCCCTTGAGTTTGCAAGGGACTTAACACACAACTAAACATTTCAACAGGTGATGTTCTGCGTTGGAGGTTACTACTTTTAAAGATCTGTGTGATATGATGGTGCTAGAGCAGTTTAAAGATTGCCTTCCACCTGGGGTTGCCACTCGTATTGCTGAGCATGGAGTAGGAACTGCCTATGAAGCTGCTACTCTGGCAGATGAATGTGCTGGCACATGAGGCTGAACAGTGACCTCTGCTGGCGTAATCCCAACATGGCAGCCTCCTATCCTTGTTCTCCGTTAAGTTTGGATTTGTTGCAGTTTAAGTGGATGCGCTGCAGCTAATGATTGTCGAGTCACACTAACCGCTGGGGGTCCCCTCTGCTGGGGGTCCCCTCTGCTGGGGGCTGTGTTGCTTTCTTTTCAGTGGAAGCTCCATCGGCATTGTTCCCTACACTGACCACTTAGGAAGACTCAGACTTATTCCAGAAGGCAATCCAGGAGTCTCATCTTGAGGAACACAGAAAAACAGAACTAAAGATCCTTCTACTCAACAGCGCTGATGTGTGTACAACCAAAGTGGGACGCACAGAGCTATTGAAGCATCAGATCTTTCTCACCAATCCACTTCCCATTTGGCAGAAACTCTATCGTGTCTCCCCTCCCAAGCTGAAGGTAATGACGGAATTCATCGATGACATGCTGAAAGATGATGTTATTGAACCCTCTTGCCCTGCTTGGGCTTCTCATGTAGTCCTGATTCCCAGGCAGGTTGACAAACCAAGGTTCTGTGTAGATTTCAGGAAAGTGAATGAAAACAGTCACAGATGCCTACCCCATTCCCACCATCCAGGAGATACTGGATAGTCTCTCAGGTGCAGCTGTCTTCTCTTCCCTGGACTTAAATAGTGGGTACTGGCAGGTGGAAATGGACCCTGAGGTGCAAGAAATTACATCCTTCATCTGCCCTCTGGGTCTCTTTCAATTCCAAGTGATGCCGTTTGGACTGAAGAACGCCCCCGCAACCTTCCAGAGGCTTATGGAGAGCACTAGGAGAATTAAAAGGTGTAATCTGTTTTGTATACTTGGACGACATCATTTTCTCCCAATCGTAGGAACAGCATTTCTATGATGTCCAAATTGTCCTTGACAAGCTCCAAAGTGCTGGTCTCTCTGTGAACAGAAAAGTAAGCTGTTCAGGACATCTCTGAAGTTTCTAAGACATATTGTGTCTGCCGCTGGAGTGCATGTTGATCTGGACAAGACTGAGGCTGTGCAAAACTTTCCAGTCCCCACCAACCTGAAAGCCTTACAGAGGTTCCTGGGTATCATCGGTTTGTTCCCAACTTCTCACAGATTCCTGAGCCTTAAAGAGAAGCAAGGTTCCTCTGGTCACCTGCATACCAAGCTGCTTTTGCAGCTCAAAAGAACACCTTGTAAACCCACCTGTCCTAGGTCACCCAAACTGCAATGCTCCTTTTGTGGTCTATACCGATGCCAGCGGGACAGGACTTGGTGCAGTACTGCACCACAGCAGCAGGACAGGACTTGGTGCAGTACTGCACCACAGCAGCAGGACAGGACTTGGTGCAGTACTGCACCACAGCAGCAGGACAGGACTTGGTGCAGTACTGCACCACAGCAGCAGGACAGGACTTGGTGCAGTACTGCACCACAGCAGCAGGACAGGACTTGGTGCAGTACTGCACCACAGCAGCAGGACAGGACTTGGTGCAGTACTGCACCACAGTAGCAGGACAGGACTTGGTGCAGTACTGCACCACAGTAGCAGGACAGGACTTGGTGCAGTACTGCACCACAGTAGCAGGACAGGACTTGGTGCAGTACTGCACCACAGTAGCAGGACAGGTCTGCAGTAGCTACCTCCAATTTTAAAACTAATTTAAAAAAGACAGCACCCACAACAATTGCTTGCTGTCACTCAGTGACAGAGTTAATGGAAGGTTACTTTATGTATTTTTGTATTTAGATTTTGTATTAAATACATTGGCACACACAAGTAATTTGACATTTATTTTGATACATTTAATGACAATGTATTTGTATTTTGTGTCTAGATACACCTCAATGTATTTTTGCCCATCTCTGTATATCTACTGTATATCTATTTGTTTTTTGCTGTTATTTGATGTCCAAATGTGACTCCAAATGTAAGGTAATAAGACAGATCTACAACGGTTTGAATATAAGTAAATGTGTTTAACTATGTAACTCGAGACAGAGTTGATACGTATCTGGGCACAGAAGAAGCCGTGTGATATTGTTAGTCCTAGAGGAAGTTCTTTATGAGGGCTAAAAGCAGGAGACCGTTTCATCTGGAAATGCAGGATTTAGAAGAGGAAAGACCAAACAGTAATTGGATACTGCAGCTCTCTGATCCACCTGGCCTTGCCTTTAAGGTAAAACTGACATCAGAGGACTTTGAGACTCACTGATGATACCCCTCAATCAGTACATCCCTCTGCATACTTTTCAGTAAGTCTAGCACTAGGAATGTGAAAACAAACTTTTTAGGAGGAGGGGGAATTTCTAGTATTGCTAACAGATATGAAAGCATCAATAAGACTACACAATGATAGTCATAATCATAGCCCATTGGCACATCAAAACCAACTGTCTGAATATAATTGTTCTTTCTTTGCTGTCCAAATGGCAAGGGCTTCTTTCACAAGCACAGCAGGTAAGACTTCATACTGCCTGTCTCTGTCTTTTCCAAGACAGTATCTTCAGAAGTTCTGCTTTGTATGCTGTTGTGTATCGTATGCTGTTGTGTATCGTATGCTGTTGTGTATCGTATGCTGTTGTGTATCGTATGCTGTTGTGTATCGTATGCTGTTGTGTATTGCCTTAACACGGGTATGTTTTGTTCATCTAAAAGGTAAGGGTAAGATAATAATAATAACCTTTATTTTATATAGTGCGATTCATATCAAGATATCTCTTACGGTGTGTATGTGTGTGATAATATTTTAGAATACAACGATAATACTTTTTCTGTTGGTGTATGTATGTGTTATACTGTGTTGCAGTCCATTAAATAGTTGTATACATTGAATCACTAAATGCCTTTTACTCATAAAGTCATGTCCTATGTGAAGTCACATTCAAAAGGTATTAACTCTGTTTGGATATTGAACATTTGGTGACAAACAAAGAAGGCTATTATAGCATATCAAATATCTGACATCTAAATAAATATCGTAACACTTTGGATTGACATGTTCAGATACATTGGTCACATCATTTTAATTCTAAACTGATTCACTGCTAACTTAGTTTTACTAACTTTTAGTTTTTACTAGTATTACTCAAATCTCTCTGAGTGATGGAGCTAGCTCTGTCACCTCATTAGGAATTTATTTTAATTGGATCGTCATTGCATTAGAGATATTGTTTTTCTCTGGTTATCTAATTAATCTCTTCAAAATGCTTCTCTATAAATACAGAATGTTTCAATCAATCAATCATCTTATAATTATGCATACAATGTTGTAATCTAAGGTCCAATCCACAATAACTTTTCTCCCTTAACAGTTCACAAGAGGAGCCCATGGTGCTGGACGGATCGTCCCGCTAGAGGAGTGTGTTCTCCAACACCGAGACACGTGTGGACCACTTGTCCAGAACAAGAATGAGTGCGACACCCACGGACTCATTTGTAGGGCAAAGCTTACATTATTTAAATGGAGACAGTGTTTTGGCCAAATATCAGTCCTCTTATGGTGTATTTAGCGGACATGCAAATTATAATTATTCCCCCTCTCAACAACACTCGGCGCCCACGTCTCCAGCTAGTATCCCTGTCCTTCTCTACTCCTCCGCCGTGGACCATGGCTGCCTTGGCCTCTATGAAGGCTCCTTCAGGGGCCACAGTTCCTGCCTCCTCTCATGCCTGTCCCCGTTTCACCACAGCCACTTTAATATCTACGAGTGTGCCTTCGAACCAGCCTTCGTTCAGAAACGAAACGAGCGCGAGCGCCAACGAGTCAAGTGTGTGAATCGAGGCTACGCTGAGCTCAGGGATCACCTGCCGGGGGGAGCCGGTGAGAAGCGGCTGAGCAAGGTGGAGACACTAAGGGCCGCCATTAGCTACATAAAGTACCTGCAGAGTTTGGTTGAGGTGAAGGGGAAAACCATCTACATGCCAAGAGCAACAATGCAGAGAGCCCTGATTTCTACAGCAGATCATCTCCCAGGCCCCACCTAGATCACTGTGTCTAGAGTGTTGTTAGTCTGAATCACTTCAGTATTGGGATGGAGTTACCTGTGAAGTTGGCTATTACAAGCATTTCTGGGAACAGGAAGATATATCCCAAACTATTTTCTGTATGAAATGCAATTGTGTCAGTGATATATATTTAGTGTTTATTAAAAGGTTTGACTATTCATTTGTATTTTTTTATTTTATAAAATTGCATATTGTTGTGGAGTGTGTGTGTGTTTGGTGGTTGGTTGAAGCAGCCTCACCTGGCCCCAGTCAGGCTGACTAGACTCTGGGGCCGGGTGAGGCTGCACACCTGTGGTGCATGAGAGGCACACAGGATAAACCAGCTCACCACACACACACTCAGGTGGTACAACATGCTACCTGTGTCCAGAAAAGCCACTTGGTGGCATGCAGCAAAAGATCCCTGCTTGTATATTAATATAAGCAGATATAGCTTGCATATATATAGTAGGAGCATGAAAGAACTGTAAATTGTGCAACAAATAGTAATCATAATCATAATCCTAATAATAACAAAGAAGCTTCAAGTGGAGCTGGAAAAAATAAATGGCAAAATATGTGTAAAGGACCTTGGCCAGGAGTGTGGAGAGCTCTCTCCATGTTGTCACAAAGAACAACCAGAACAACCACACCTGTTTTATTAAATACATGTTTTAAAATCAACGCTAAATAAATAAAAAGTAATCCAATGTGTTGGGCCCTCAATTCAAAAACTGCTCTAAGGTATGCCTACAGAGGAACACATGGCACGCAGGGAGGGGTGGACATCACCATTAGGCAAGGTAAGCATCTGCCAGGGGCCCAACGACAAGCTGCTTAAAATACACATTAGACACATCCAGACCAGAGACCATGGAGGCTGATCACGCAGCTGCACCGAGATCCTGTTACAACTGTTCCTTGTTGACAACATCATTGTCATGGTCTTAGACCATGAATGCAATTTAATTCATGATTTCAGTGTTTTTGTTATGATTTGTATCATTTGTAATGTTAGGGTGCCGTCTAGTGGTCATTGCAGGTCATTGCATTAGTTAACAAAACTACCTAAAGTGTTTCTCTTCGTTCTGAGAAGCCATGACGTGGTCGCTGTGTTTCGTGCTATCGAGTAGCAACACACCCTTTACTCCAATTACAGGAACTATTACTTTGTATTTCTTTCCCTCTGGTTGTATATCAGTATTTATATGAGCTCATATGCAATCCAAATGTATTATACTAGTACAATAACATTATTTGTATAATATATATTAATATATAATAGTATAATTCAATGATAATGTTCACTGCCCTAGTCTAATAGACCTTATTAATATCAAAATATTAACCTGATTTATAGCATTTATCAATATTGCTCTTTTTATTGTCATTATTTTAGCATTATTTAGGAGCTTTTTTTTTTTTGGTCCACATGAAGTCCCCAACTATAGACTGTATAAAGGTTGTAACTATAGACTGTATAAAGGTAATTATAGACTGTGTAGAGGTTGTAATTATAGACTGTATAAAGGTTGTAACTATAGACTGTATAAAGGTTGTAACTATAGACTGTATAAAGGTTGTAATTATAGACTGTATAAAGGTTGTAATTATAGACTGTATAAAGGTAATTATAGACTGTATAGAGGTTGTAATTATAGACTGTATAAAGGTTGTAACTATAGACTGTATAAAGGTTGTAACTATAGACTGTATAAAGGTTGTAATTATAGACTGTATAAAGGTTGTAATTATAGACTGTATAAAGGTTGTAACTATAGACTGTATAAAGGTAACTATAGACTGTATAAAGGTTGTAACTATAGACTGTATAAAGGTTGTAACTATAGACTGTATAAAGGTTGTAACTATAGACTGTATAAAGGTTGTAATTATAGACTGTATAAAGGTAATTATAGACTGTATAGAGGTTGTAATTATAGACTGTATAAAGGTTGTAACTATAGACTGTATAAAGGTAACTATAGACTGTATAAAGGTTGTAACTATAGACTGTATAAAGGTTGTAACTATAGACTGTATAAAGGTTGTAACTATAGACTGTATAAAGGTTGTAACTATAGACTGTATAAAGGTTGTAACTATAGACTGTATAGAGGTTGTAATTATAGACTGTATAAAGGTTGTAACTATAGACTGTA